>VBVR01001670.1:0-28191 GCA_011638315.1 Tetramorium parvispinum | reverse complement strand
CATATATTATATATTACTCTATATACCACATATTTGCTTTCACATATATACATGTATAATTCTAGTTGATTATTATATTATTTTTATAAAGATTGTTTTAATAATAATTGTATTTAATGTTGTTGGAATATAATAATTATTGAAAAAATGTTTATGAAAATAATATCTTAAATAAATTAATGTATATAACAATAAAGTTAGCATAATATAATTATTAACTTTTTAAAATCACATGTAATACAAAATGAAAAATATCATGTTTTTTTGTTGAATCATTGAAAACACTGCAAATCTTTTTTAATTTACTGCGCATAAATACAAATGTTTTAAAAGCTTTTACGAAAAAAGAATGAAAAACACATATTTTCGAACGGCTATTATTTCATTTCTATGATATTTCATGATACATGTTGTATTATAATTATTAAGTAATATAAATCATGAAACTCAACTTTTGCAAAATTAAATATGTGTAATATATGTAATTAAATATATGTGTAATTAAATATATGTATATTGTATAATTATACAATTTTATCTTCTTACAAATCGTAATACAGTGTTTATTGAAAAAAATTACCGAGAATATTTAATATTCTATTGCTAAAAGGAAATAGAGGAAAATTTAGCTTCGCAGGGATATTGAAGATATTAAGGGATTGTGTGAGAAGGAAGAGATTTCTGAATGCGAGCAGCCCCCGGAGAGTCAAACATCCCTGTTGACACACTGCCGACATGCTACTCCCGATAAATTTTTATGTGATCATTCCGCGCGTCACCTTCAGCGCTTCTCCTAATTTCTTTCTCGTTTCAGCGAGTATCAAACCACCCCGTCTCCCGTTCGTCGATTCTTTCCTCCTCTTCGTACCCCGTTCGCAACCATCATTTGCACTTACCACTTCAGGGGTTTACAACTCGGCGACGCCGTCCGCTTTATCGCCGCCGGCCTTTTGGGTACTCGATTTACGATACGCGCGAACTTTAAGAGTTGGCTGGATGCTGTTTACCCTTACGATCTCGCTTGTCGTAAAGTCCCGAATACACTCGTAAATTCCGATATACACCGAAACATCTACTCGCGGAGGGTCATTATCACGTTAGTAAATAGCCACGTAACGATGTCCGAATACAAACAAATCTGAAATAGAATATATTTAAAAAGTTTCCAAAAATAAAGAGTCAAGAGTATATAGAGAAACCGAGTGTCAAGAGAATTTATATAAAGAATCTAAAAACAGAATTAAATTTGAAAATTCCGAAATACTAGATTCTCCTTTCAAAGGGATCAGCTATCCAGATGAGTTCCGTGCGAGATCCAAGACACTGAAATCCAAACACTGAAATCTGAAATTAAATTTACAAAATATTTTATAGAATTTAAAAAGTTACTAAAAAAATTAACCCGGAGAAAAAATTAGAGGAGCCAAGTATGACGAGAATATAAAAAATCTAAAAATATGAAATTAAATTCTAGAATTCTAAAATTGCGCCTATTAGATTTTCTTTCCAAAGGGATCGGATATATTCGAAGGAGTCTCGAGATATAAGAATCTCGAACGTGCCAGCGCTCTAAAAATACGCAAGACATGCGTACCTATATCTCGGGATCACGCGAGCGTCTCAGGATGCGATCGCGCGGCTTTATCGCTAATAACCCGCATTAATATCCATACGTCGATTTAGAACGGGCACGAGGGGAAAGCGAAGGAAGAGAGGAGACCAGTCATGACTACCGGAGGCAATATCTCAAGCCTAATTGCATCGAGCGGCCGATGCCGCGCGCATCGGACATGAGTGCCGTACCGTAGGACGACGATGGCGATGATGATGCTGCGAGCGATGCAATTAGTAGTGCAGTGCCGTGCGCCCCGGGCGCCGTATCCCTCTCGTCCCGGGATATTTCTGCGCGCGGCGAAACTTGAGTATCACGTCACGATAGTTTCCCCGTGCGCGAGAGGGTGCCGATCGCGTCCGCGAATGGGATCGATTCCGCGGAAAACTCTAAACACACGTTACGCTGCATTCAGTTGCAACATCGCGGATATCAGATAGACATCCGTATCAGATAGACATCAGATTCAAGATAAAATAGTTAATTACAGCGTTGGGTCGTTAGATGCTCATTGGAGATATTGAGATACAATCTGCTGTGAAATTGTATTTAGCCACACAATATTCTTATTAAGAGCACGTTGCAAATTGATCAGCTATTGTATACTCTCTGACATACACATGATGATATCTTATCATCATGTCAGATTAATAACAGTGCTATTAGAAACTTATAAGTCGAATTTTTCATTTTAATTGAAAATTGTTTAGTTTAACAGAAATTCAATTTAAGCAAATAATTAATATTAAAGACCAAAGACACGCGGCAAAAATGACGAGCTTCAAATCTTTCGCCAAGGAGAGATCGACTCTGAATTCTTTGAAAAAAAATTCTTTAACTCATCAACTTATTTCGTATTCAAAGTAGGATACGGTTCCGACTGATACACCTCGTAGACTCGCGGTTTTAATTTGCGAATAGCGTCCGCAAATACAAGGGGATCAAGCTCGCCGGGCGAGCGCGAGTCTCTTTGTTTCTCTCTTCGCAATTTTCATCTCTTATCGCGGCACGAAGTGAAACAAGGTATTTCTTCGGCGGGACACTGAAATACCATTGGCTAACGACTAGCTTCTAGCACCCTTTCACCCTTCCTCGCGAATCTGTAGTTTTTACACGCGCGATATTTTTCCGCGCGCACGTTTCATTATAATGTTTTTTCCGTGATAGATTATTCGCTGGTAATAACAAACCTTTATTTAAATTTTTCCTTTTTTATTATATACTTTGCGTTTTTGCCTTTGAAATGAATTAAATTTATATTTAAAATCAGTCGTGGAAAAGAAGAAATTGTAAGAAGATTAAGAAATTGCGGAGTATCGTATTATACAGTTGAAAGGACTAAATATTTATTTAATTCTTTCAGAGTGTTTCTCAGTAATTTAAAATGAAATTGCACTCTATGCGTTTTATGAATATTTTTATTGAGCCTTTGGGAAATTAAAAAATGTCAGGTAGTTAATAATTTACTGTCTGAAAACAATAATAAATTTAACGATGTACACACGATATTTTTGAAAAATAACCTTTTACGTTCTTATTTAACAAATATAACCCTCGAGATTTATTTTTAAAAATGTACACTGGATTAATACATAATTCTCTTACATAAACTATAAGATATTTAAGTCAATTTCGTGTCTATCTATTTTCTAACTAATTTTAAAGATTAAGTAAATCATTTTTACATTATATTATGAGATACTTCTTAATTCACAATAATTACGAGATTTTCGATCGGAAGACATCTTGTTTCGGGTCTGTTTTGTTGCGGGACGCATCTCCGCCGCGATTTCTTCTAATCCTTACTACGACTTCCGCGCACTTTCTCCAATTCAAACGAAATAACTGTGCACTCGGGCTCTCGCGGGCGAAAGAAACCGTGCGCGGAAAATGCATCCGGTGCCAGCAGTCTCCCGCCGTAATCTTTACGGAGAAGCGCCGGGATGGCTCTTATCGCCGAGCCGCGGGCCGCGCGTACCCGTGACGCGCGCCATATGTGCCCGTGCACATGCACGGTGCACATCGCGCCGGTGCATTTAGGAGCCGCTCGCTGAGAGAGTCGGTTGCACTCAGCTACGCGGAATGGCTCGCGATAGCGCGGTATTGTCGCGCGTGACGCGATAAACTTTGACGACGCCGCACGACAATAAAGGCCCCTCCCTCCCTCGCCCGCCTGTTCGGTCGGTTAATCCGCCCGTTTCTCGCAGGAAGCGTTGATAAACGCCGATAAGCCAGTCAACGCAGACCCCGCGCCGATGGGAGGAAATTTTCCGCGGGTTCCCGAGCTCGGGGGGGAAAAATCACGTTCGGATTACTCCAAATTCCGCGAAACGAGACTCCCGATAATAATCCGAGATACATGTAGACTCGAATTCGCAATTGAACGCGAAGTGAACGGGCAAAAAAGATCTAATCTCAAACGATAAGCGCACTGCATACAAAAAAATAGCTAAAAATTAAACGGTTAATATTATTGGAAAGTGGACTGCACACGGGAAAAAGAGACGGAGAAATGTAAAAATGCCGGTGAAGAGAGTTTTTTTCGAAAGATTGTGATGAAAAGTTCTATTCAAAACGGATGTACTCAAAATTAAACGGCACGGACGTGAAACGCTAAAACGGCAGGGTAGTACGAAAATACGTCATGCGCGCAAAAATATTTCGCAAAATCCACCCAGGCGAATAATCGGAAACGAGGGAAATTTTGATCTACGATCGTATTTCAAGCGAACTTCACTCCGTCAGATCTCAACGCGGCGTTTAATTGAATATGAAAAGCGTCATTTATTTAATTAAATATAATAACGTTGTTGGAATTGATTACGATTGTCGTTTCGGCATCATTACATGCCATCCCGGTTTCTCTCTCTCTCTCTCTCTCCTTCTAACAGTTATTACAACTGTTACTGCGCAATTGCGATCGTAATGTCATTACGCTATCGCGAAATCTCATTTAATCCCGGCAACAATACGGCAACGAATGACGCTCGGTCGGGCGCGATGCATTTTGCATCGTCGAGAAAACGCACTGGAAATTCTGGACGAGGTTCCGGCCGAGGGATGCATTGGGTTACCGAGGTTACCAAAGGATACTATGCCGAGATACTGGAGGTGCACAGGGGGAGGGGGGTGAGAGGGCAGACGCCCGTCTTTCCTTGTTACATCGCGTTGCTGCGGTTAATTGATTAACGTCCTCGTGAGGCCATTGGCCGTTAACCTCGCTCCGCCGAGGACCCTCGTGGCGCCTCGATACATCTAATAAAACTTCCCCGCTGCCATGAGACGCGGCGAGATGGCCGCGATAGTGCGACCTCGAGTCGCGGTAAATGAACTTCATAATTCGTGAGGGTCCACTTCGGGTCCACGGCTCACACTCGACTCTGCGAATTATAAACTTTCCAGCGAGTTCGCGCCAATCCGCCTCGGAAATCTAATATGACAAATTCACGCGGAAATCGGCAAACTCCTGCGGCTAAGTGATGTGTTGTCCCGTTTGTCGCGAAATATACATTCGCCGGAGGAATTAAAATAAAATTCGCGAAAGTATTTCGTCAATCAATAGTCCAATTTCGTGGAAATCGATTTGCGTTAAGCTTTCATGAAGCTGCTTGAAATGATGCAACACCTCACTTCGAGGCGATCCTTCGCAAAGTAAAATGAGAAAATAAAATGATTAGATGATAAGAATACAAAATAAAAAGATAACGTCGTTTAATTCGATTTTTCCATTTCTTCTTTTTCTGACATCCGATCGTAAATCGAGAATGTGTCAAATTATAAATGGCATGCCGAAATGGATTTCGGCGAGAGAAAATCCTACCTCTACGAAAGTCAGACGCGAATTTCCAAGGAATACGTTCTCGCTTTATATTGGCTGTCACCCTGCACCGTGCACACCTTGCACAATGCACCTGTCTGCCTTGGGTCCGCGCGCTCAGGTGTCGCGTGTCCAGGTCGGAGCTGTAATCCTCGAGAAACCGTGCACGCGCGCGCGCATCCCCCGCCGCTCCTTGATCTCGGTGCACGAGGACGTGATCAGACTGAAACTCGACTCGGTTCTCCCCGATCGTCCTTTCGAGGATGAATCTCATTGCGGCAATTTCGTAGAGAGCCGAATTTGCCTAAACAAAGATATTCTACCTGATTGCATGCAAATGTAGGTGTAAAGTTTCACTCCTCATATTAGTCTCGCGATTGTGATTAAAATTTCAGGGGATCTGCTTTGCGCGTAAAAATTTCACGACGAGGCGCTGCGGAAAATTTCCCGGAGAAGAAATTCCGAGCGTAAGAGAATTAGATGGCGTTTTCTTCGAAATTTATTTGTCCATTTATTCTCGTCCGTGTTTATTTATCCACGAATATTGATTTTTGCTTTTCCGTGCCGAGTTTAGAACGCGCGAGAGATCCGCAAAATCTCCAGTAGGACAGAATAGCTACCAGGATGATGCAAAACTGGTATTTTGAGACAACATTTTCGCGCCGAGTGTTTGTAAATTGCGTAAAAGGACGAGGCATTATTCGATTGTTGCTGAAAAAGATTATCTCCTCGGCTCGCCGAGGAATCCGTAGCTCTAGGACGTGCAATTTCTCGGATAGAAACTTATGAATAACATGCACGACTCGCGGTATCTTGTGTCCACAAACCGTAAGCTCCTCGGGGAATCGGTTCCTGGCGTATCCTTGTATACTACTTCTCCACATCCTTGTAACCGTAGAGACACCCTAGTTGAAATTTCCTCCTTACAGCTTCTTATGTAAATAGCTTTTGTTGTTCTTTTCTATACACGAAACAGCATTAATGCGGTTTCCTATTTTCCTTCTCCGGTATTATACAATACTTAAAAGTGCAAAGATCAATGAGGGAGAAAATACTATTCTACAGTATATTTTAAGAGACTTTTTTTCTAAGATTTTAATCACATTATTTTATCATGAATAATTGATGCAATGATGTATGAACGCAAAAGAATTCATTTTTCGTCTTAAAAAATAATCTCGATCGAGACAGTTTGCGAAAATTTGCATTATAAATAGTTCGCATTAGACATTTTTCGAAGTTAAAGTATAACTTTTGAATATATAAACGTGACTTTGGAATTGCGAATCAATTACATTTTTTAAGATTATTAGCGTTTTATTCCTGAAAAAAACTTCGATTTATTGCTAATCGGTTAAAACTTTAATACCATCGATCGTTGAGACCAAAAAAAGCAACAATAAAGCGGCGTGAACGTGATGTAAAAGTAATGAGAAAATAATTTTTATGTGTGTAATATGGAGGCACGTAACACGAGAGAAAGTATACTATTCAGTAACTTACACACGGGTTAAACCCATTGTTCTCACCCTCTTTCCTACAAAGCATCCCTCTATCCGCCCACGCTACCCACGCTCCCTACGCTCTGCTCTACTGCTCGCGCCGTGAGAAACACAACCGATACGACGGAAGCTCGCCCGGATTTCCCGAGCGCCGACAGTTTTATTGGCGGAAACTTCGCTTGTTCGACCGTCTGTTTTTCCCCGTCGATAGTTTGCGGCGCGGCGGCCTGGGGAAACTTTCGGATCAACTGCTCGAAGAGACTTTCCTAGCCCGACGGCTTTAGAGTCACTTCGGTTTGCATTGTCTGCCGGTGCCGGTCGGTACTTCCGGTGGGACGGGCGGGAGGGATAGGAAAGGGCGCGATCGAAATTCCGTGTCTGCCACCGCGCGCGACTCGAGTGGGTTAACAACTTCTCGAATGGCATTAAGACTCTATCGGTGTTGCACAAGACGCGCCATTCACGTAGGAATTAGGCGTCGGCGTAATCTTTTGCGAATTCCGATAGATTACAGAACAGATGTTTTATTCAGAGAATTTCTCGCCGGAACGAAATTGCATACAATTTTCTAACAGGATTAATCAATTTTTATTTTTATGAATTTACATTTATACATCTTTATAGTAAAAAAATCTCATTAATTCTTATCCTGAGAGTAAAATATAGTTACTTTTGGACTTAATTTAATAATTGGACTTTTGGATGATAATTGTGGTTAACATAATGATGTTAACTGTATAGTTAAGTTAATCATATTTCGTGTTAGAAAAAATTATGGTTGAGGCCAAAAGTAACTACATTTTTCTTTCAGTGTATCGTAAGATAAAATTATTGACGAAAATACAGATGTATCTTTTATTACAATTCTGTTTTATTACAATTCTGTTTAATGAAAGTGAAAAATAATTACACTTTAACGACGTCTTCTAATCGATTAACGATTGTAATAGAAAATGGACATTTCCAATACATTTCGAGAGTTTTCCTTACTATAATAAACTGATTTTTTAATACACTTTATTCGAGTCTTCCCTAAAAGAGGGGAAATAAAAAATTCAAAAGAAAATCTAGGAAAATAAAATTACATCTCCTTGGAGTAAAGAAACTGAGGCACCTGTTAAATTCCCGCTGAGGAAAAGTCGAGTCGACATTCATCGAGGAAAATACGTATCGTATTTTCCAGCATTTTAACGTAGAAATTGCACGGTTGCGAGAAGGTATATAGCAATGACGGCTGACGTTTCGTGCCGGCGATTTCTCCTTTTTTTTCCTCCGCCTTCCTCTTTTTTTTCGCGGTTGCACTCTACTCGCTCTCGGTCTCGAAGGAGGGCCCCGGCGCGCTCTGCAACAAAGTATCGGCGAATTCGCCGGCACGTGACACTCTCCCACATGCATCATGACGTAAAAGGGCTCCTGTCCGTTTACGTTGCCAGGCGGGCGCAATGTTGCTCTGATCAATAAATTGCGCTGGCCGACGGACGGAGCTATCCGCATCGATTCGCATCGCCGCGATATTAAGCGCTGAAAATAAATCGCGGAGCGGAGTCGCGATCGATAGCGATCGGTACACGGGCAAGGAGTACGGCGGAACTTCGCGATTGATTGGCGCGCGCAGTCAGCTGATGGGAGCACTTGCGGAGGCACCGCAGCTCTTATACATCCTACGAATTTTTAACGAGCTGGCAAATGAATCAACATACAACTGCCCGACGGCAGCTCACTCTCGCAAAGTATCTAAATAATTCTCCTTTTTTTTTATTTTTATTTATCCGAACTTAACTTTTACTCTCTTCAATAGCAACTCAATAAGAGTTTCTCAGCGAATTTAATTTAACTCGGAAACTCTATTTTGATCAATTCTTCGAGCATCCTTTTAAAGTCTCGTCTAGCATCGTAATGTGGTTTCGCTTTTCTCTTAATAATATATTAGATTAACAAGACGCTGAACATGTGAATATATTAAATTAATTGGGTTACTTTGTGTACTTGAGACTAAGATTTAATATCATTTTTCAAATGTATTCAGTACCGGCGCGCTGCTCCGAAATCTCTCGCTGTCAAGGATCGCAAAGCTTCAGGCTCTGTATACCTGTGTATACGTGACCCGCTTTTGATATCATAAATTTAAATTAAATGAAGTTCAATCTTTATCAAAGCGGAAGTGGGTCACTTTAGTAGCACGGTCGCCTGAATTTTCCGCCCGGCTCCTCCTCGTAGCTCCCTCGAGGCAACGTCGAGCAAGAGAGCGGAGCGCCGTCCGTCTTTGATAGCGGGTGCTCTCCGTATTATCTCGTCGCAGATTATGGAACGTGCTACGCATATTGCCGAGCGTCCAAGAAGCGCTTCGGTCGTTCGGTCGCGGCGCGATGCACGGCGCAGCCGGTGCATTGCGGCCGCGTGGTGCAGCGGGCAGCTGGAAAACGTATTTCACGCTAAATTACGAGCCTGTCCCGGCCACAACCGCGAGATTCCAGCCGGACATTGTATGCAATAGACACATCCGGGGATAGATAGAACGTCCGCGCGCGGGGCTTTTTGACTCGCCACTTTCCGCGATGACGCGCGGGCTTTCGGCGCAATCCCCGGAGCCGTAACCAGACCGCGAAAACTGGGCCAGAACTGTAACGTGACTCCCTGCGCCGTAAGCGCCACTTCAAATGGCATTTGGCCGTGTCTGTTTAAAATTACATGTGCATTCAGAATTGCGCGAGATAAAGTTAGTTAACCGCGCGGGCATCCTTTGTGGCCGGTAAATATTTGCGCTGCTTCATGTATTTATAATTATGTTTCGCTTAACGGAACAAATTGAGAGATCCATCCCTTTCACATAACTTATCCCCCCCTCTCCTTACGCAACTGCTGAACGTTACGAATTATTTTGACGTAGATTCACATCGTTTTGCTTTAATGTTTAGAGATTTCGTTTTCTAAATATCTCTAAATTTTATACATTGTTTCCAACATTGGAATACACATGTTGGAATTTGCTACAGACATAACGTAATGTTTGTTTATAGCTGCATATATAATTTATTTCCGTTCGTTGAACGGCGAACTCATTTTTCCACGACTCCTCGCCGCGTTTGAAATTCAACCGTGGTTTTTTTTAATAATTTCATATTCGCGGTTTTATTCCTCCCAGCACTTTATTTCGCGCCACCAAGAGGAACTGCATTACGGCTGCTGAATTATTTTCTACTTTTTTTCATCGTGTTATTATTAATCTTCTCCGATCCTCAATTTTCGATAATCTCGGTACGTGTATCATTTCGCCCTTCCCGATATCCGAAGATGAAAGGGTACAATCTGCTTCTACAAGACGCGCGCTACATACACGCGATACTCCGTGTACGTTACGTAAACGTACACGGAGAAGAAACAGAGAGGCTGAAATAGCTAATAGGAGGAAGGAAGGCCCGAAGAGGTGAGGGAGATGGGGGGGGGTGGGTTAGCTTCGTGCGGTAGGGACGCGGAGAGAGTGATTTAATCAAGCCGTCTGCATTCGATTATCGGTCCGCAGTTACGTGGATCGTTACGTCGTTTCTCCGTGCAGAACGCGATTCGCCTTGCGTTAATTTCGCGCTCGTACACTCGCTATGGTCCGCCGGGCTCGTTCACGTTTCAGGCGCGCTCACGTAGCAGCGACAGATATAGCATACTGGGGAGGTGGTGGAAATGTCATAACTCAAAATGCGAGCGCGTTCGGAGAGAAGTTTCGAAGAGCTGAAGCCGCGGAAAAAAAAAATGTAAACGTGATCATTTAAATCATTCATATAAACTTAAAAAGAAATGAGGGGGCAAATTTAATATTTAATGTATAATGTATGTATAATTGTAGAATTAATGAAAATTACTTTAGCAAGTATTTTAGCTAGATCAGTTTTACATTTTCCGGAATTAATTTTCTCTACATTATCAAACTTTTAGACATTTTTCTGAATTTTTTTTAAACTGTATATTTTGTGCCTCAATGTGAAATTACTTGATTGAAAATACGTTATTACGAGTTACATAATTTAATAACAATTTCTATTTATGTCTCTAGATATAATTTATCATTCAAATCCTCTGCTTTAATCTCTTAATTAAATAATAGCATTTCTGTGACACTTTGGACACATCTAGGTTGGATACATTTTAGTAACGTTTTAGTTATTGCTGAGTGTATTAAAGGAGTCTTACGTTTTTTATTCAATTCTGTGATTATTTCTCCAATCTATGTAACAGCTTTTGCAATAGAGTTTATTAAAGCTTCACGTAGTACATTTTTGTTCCATCAATCTAATCAATTTTCACGTTGATAAGAACAAATTTTTAATTGATCGAAGAATACGATCACCTATTTGGACGTTTTTTTAGCTTCATTTTTTAAAGATATATATTAAAAAATAATCGATTTGTCTTGTCAAAGTGTCTCATCTTTAAATTTTAAAATTCAATAAAATTCTGTACGATTTTCCCAAAAAGAAAAATTATATATCATTAATTCAATCTATTTTAAGTTTGCTATTTTGAGTAACTATGCGATTGTCGGCTGCGTCATTTAACGATTGTCAATTTATCGTGTATCTAAGACGCAGCGTATCGATCAGGTAAGGTTAGATTCCGTCAATATTTTATCTGGATGACCTAATGGAACCATAGAAGCTTACGCGAACGACGACGAGGCCGTTAGGCGGGCACAAATTGGCCGGTTTCCGATAAATATCGACGTGAGCGTAAAGCTGCGAGAGCTTTACGAGATTAATAGTCTTGCCTGGTCGCCATGACGAGCCAACGAGACGCCGCCATCTTGAAAATCGCCCTCGCGAATATAGCATTGCCGTGTCTCCGCGACCTCCGCCTTGGTTTGCTGAACCTAACTGAGTGTAACCTAGCCTGGCCTCTCACGAAATTACCCTATCCTACCGCGGGGTGTAATTAAATCGTTACAGCAGCCTCGCCGCGAGGATCAGCTCTGGAAAATGGCGGCCGCTTTGAAGGCGCTCACGGCAATTCGCCGAATTTAGCGGCGCTCAAGTCCTCGTAGTGATTCGATTATACGATATTAATTGCGAACCTAGGCAAGCATATTCAAGCACCCTTTACTTCTCGACTAATGGAACTTGTCTTCCACTCTTTGAGGAAAATGTTAACTCGTTCACTTTGCGTTCACGCTTAGGTTAAGTTAGGCGACGCAAGATGAAGCTTCTCCGAAGTTATCTACATCTTATTTTATATACAAACTTTGAGATCAAAGAGAGAAAGAGAAGGAGAGAGAATTTTAAGTGAACTTGGAAGAGGAATATTTTTCAATATTTTTCTATCTATAAAGTTGGAGTCGGAGAATCATACCAATTTCTTTTTTCCTTTTAATTAAATTATTAGAAAAAAATTATTCTTGGATCATCCTACAATGCGGATATACTGTTTGCGAGTCGGAAGATGATGGGACTGATATCGGGGATCGCCATGTTAACTCGAACCTAGCTTCAAATCAACGTAACCCTAGCCTAACCTGATCGCCGGCGGACGCTCGCATTTAGAGCAATGGCGGCGGGCAATGGATGCGCAGCCTATGTATCATAATTCCGACAGTCCGGGGGTTAGTTAGCAGTTTGTTTGTACCCGAATATCCGGCCGGCCGGATGCCGCATGCCGCGTCGCCGGATGCGGTGAGGCGCGCGGAGACGCATACTAACGGTGCGGCCGAATAGTTCGGATGCGCCGCGCTTTTTCGAAACGAGGTTGAAACTTCTTCGTGTTCGTGTCCGGGATTCTCAAACAACGAGTAGAATGGAGTACCAGGATAAAATTGAGGAAAATCAATAACAGCCGTTTGAATGTTGTATTTTAAATTCGTGATGTCTCGATCACGGAGAAAATGGATCCTCACGGTTTCCATTGTTAAGCCTTTTTTTCTGAAACAAAATCATATTTAGAAAATAAATCTGTAAATGTATCGACTTTACCATAACTCTGAGGGCGCCGGAAATAAAAGAATCGTGAAGCGCCGAGAACTCAGGAAGTAGATATATCTTTACGCGTTATTGCATGAGGCATGAGTATACGCAAGAAGGATACTGTTTCTGAAATTGAGTCCTCGCTGCGACTCGGAGACTCATCTACTTCTCAATTAAGTAAACATAATTAAAAAATACATCTCTCAAGTTGATCCGCGAGTGAACTTCCCGTTTAGATCTGTGAGTAGCGTGAAACGCGAATTTACGAGTACGTTTATTGATTTTACGTGATATTTCATCGTTTCAGAATATTCCATAATATAATATCTCTATATTTGAAGCGTTTCTATGATAACATACCGAACAGTTAATAAACGCAAAACGTTCAACAAAATAGCAATAATTCAAATGGCGTCGAGTGTTGACTACTCAACTTTGCATTCGTCAATTTTAATCAACGGTAATCGATAAGTGCAGCATGCGGCCTTTTCGCGTGCGCACACATTTTCGATTAATAGACGGTTGTTTAATTTTGCGTTTTTCGCGCATCAATGCTGATTGAATTACCCATCCGGGCGTCCCGAACGCACTGTCTCCATTTCCTCTCTCGCCGTTCCGACCCAACGACCTGTGACCTTCCGCCATCCACCATCCACTATCCGCCGGCTTCTTTCATTCGATGCCCTCGATGTCTACACACTCCCGTGCACTTCGATGCCGTGCTCTACAGTGCGTTTCAAAGGCCGCCCAAAGGCGAAATTGAGCTAATTAAATTAATTAATCGAATATCATCATCTGATAGAACTAATAAAAATTACTTTATACTTTTAAATCTTTTATACTTTTAAAGCATAATTATACTTTTAAAGGAAAGAGAATTTACATTTTACTAATTAAAATTTGAAGGGAAATATTTAATTATTTTATGTATATCAAAGAATGTAAGAAAATGTGAAAATAATAATTTTTTATTTAAACTCTAATCTAAATTAAATTTTATACTTAGATTTATATTTTGTTAGTTAATTATCATTTCATTTTGAAATCAGTTATTATTTAATTATTCAATTATATGAAATTCAGAAATATTTTATTATAAAGGTTGAATGTGAAAGGAATTTTTTTTATATAATTGTTTTCAAGTTGATTCTTTAGTGGATCTAAAAAGATTCGCACGACAGACAGATGGTTTTTATGATCTCCTCGGGGCGAAATAGAAAGACACTGCCGAAAAGTGTTTTCGCATTAAATATGAACACGCGGGGGATGAAACGTGACAAAATAAATGGCAGGGGAGTATATCATGATAATGCAGGCCACTCGTAATTCATGGCAACGCGCGGGGACCGCGGTAACGCGAGGCGATATTAAAATGATTTTCATTTTTCGTACGATTCATTATATCCGCCACGTTAAGGAGCGCCGTTAATCATCGGGCGCTATTAAATATCGCCGAAGAGATAAGACGGCCGATAAAATTTCCGAACAAACGTGCGGATTAGCGCGCGCTGACGTATGATTTATACGTGCCGATTTATACATGTGTTTGTAAATGTTATCATTTAAATTCACCGCAGACGCGCAATCTGAATTTCAGATGAGGAATCCGGGGTGTACACCGGGAAACCTTTGCCCACTTATAGACCGACCTCGCAGTTGGTGCCCCTAGGAGGTACTGCGAGGCTCTTCTGCGAGGCTTATCTGGGCAAGGTCGACCTGCCCGATGCCAAGAACTCTGTCACCTGGTCGAAAAGCGACAGCAACATGACACTGCCCAGTCACGGTAGGATAGCGCAGCACAGAGTGTCGCGGTAAGTCAAAAATAATTATGCATGGAACACATTTTTATCTGATAAATATATTAAACGTATTTCAATAATTTGTAAAAATTCTAAAATTAAAAAAAGATAAATAATATTTGTAATAAAATGCCAAAGATAACTGTTCAAGCTAGATATTAGAGAGAAATTAGATAACACAAACGCCAAGACGTTTTCAGTTGAAAATTTATGGATTAGATTCTTGATACCTATTAAAATTAATTTATTCAAATAATTTAGAAAGATACTAAAATTGAAAGAAATATTTATGATAAGAAAACAAAGCCATAGAGCTTTATAATGTAGAGATAAATTACAAGACTTTAGAAAATTTTTAATCAGAAGCGGATTTAGGAATCGGAAATACGTCTCGAGAGAAAAATCTGGACATTAAAATCGTGAAACTTATTAAAACAATTTTAGAGAAAATACTGAAATTAAAAGGAAGATTTATGATAAATTGAGGATTTATGATAAAATGAGGAAAAAGAACTTATTTAAAGAGCAAACTATAATGCAAGGCTAAACTGCAAGATTAAAAATTTTCAATCGGGAGCGGATAGAAATCGGAAACTGTCGATATCTCGATCTGAATAGGATACACATAATGTCAGAGGCAACGGTAGAGCGGCTGAACGCCTCATGAACGTTCGGCTGGCTGTAACGCGTTCCCCATTCTTCCGGCTCACTCCCGCTGCGTCGGACGCTGCGTCGTGTCTCGTACGCGCAGGGAAGAGCTACTCTCTATTCCCCCGTAACTCAATTTTCTCGGCGATGCGGCCGTTACACGGCGCATCNCCATGGTAAACACGGCGAAACCACCGACAACACACGTCGTCGATGAGGCCCGCCCCCGCGTCCCCCCGCGCCGCGACACCGGCGTTACAGCGAAATTACATCCCCCGTGCTCGTTCAGGCAACGCGTGCGAGAGCGGACGATTCGCCGTCAAGCGCAATTTTTTTCGCCGGATAATTGGATCCTCGGGGCTGCAGACTCCGAGGCGTCGTCCTCGGTTTCCGGAAAGCACGGAACTCTCTCTGATGTCCCCAGTATTCCCCGATGCCTCGCGAGATTCGTCGGAGCCGAGGTCGTTGCGAGGAAGCCACGTCAATTCTCGGAGATTTTGACTTTAATTGTATTCTGCGTTGACTTCGTTATTTTAAACGAGATCCTGCACACATCCCGGAAGCGTAAACGGATCTAGGTATTTTCGATTAATGTCAAGAGCGGATCTCCCGAAGGAATTTTAAAATAGAAATAAAATGAACAGAAAATTTGAACATATTTCGAGAACGATCTGTTTTCTTAAAAAAAAAATAAAATATCACTTATATTTAACTTGGATACATCCAAATGCTAAATAATAGTTAAATATACTAAAGCTAATTTAAAAGGAACGAAATTAGATTGTTCCACGTTACAGAATTTTGGAGAACCGCTCTTTTTTTTAATAAAACTTTACTCATATTTGGCCTCGATTTGTTTTAAGCAAATAAATAAGGATTAAAAAAATAATTAAAAAAATAAGGATGAATGATCTAAAATAATGATATTATAATAATTCATTAATAGTGCGCAAACTTTTTATCGCGAACTCTTTCAGAAATTTCGTGCAACTCATTAATTTTTTACTATTTGTTATATAAATGAAAGATAATATAAGAATAATTATAATTTAAAAAATTTGTTCTTTTAATTTTTTTGTAAATTGTAAAATTTAATCAATTTTTATATTTTAATACACATAGAAATTGCACATTAATGCATATTAAGAATTGATAAAGATTAAGTTAAATATTACGTTGAATGCCAAAATTGTTTCAATTATGCAAAACAGCTTGCGCATCACTAAGCAAACAAATAAGATGAAACTGATAAATAATGAAAAAAAAATTGAGAACAGTCTAAAAAAATTCATGGATCCGGCAGGACGAGAGTTTTGCGATCGTTTTTTAAAATCCGCAAGACAATAAGAATCTGTCGTTGTAACATCCTGCGGCGGCGTGTGTCGGGCAACGTAATGGACTCCCCGAAGAATACGTGCCCGCGAAACGAGCGCATTCGTCTCTCAAGGCGAGTGAGAAAGAGAGTAAGAGAGACAGAAAGAGAGAGAGAGACTATCCCGAATTCCCCGAGCGCGAACGAGCCGCGGCGCGTCTCTTAATTAGTGGTCGGATTCGCTGCCTGTGTACATCTCGCTCTCGCGCGCCTCCCGAACGCCGTTGTTCGTGTAAACTAGACTTTACATCAGCGGCGAGCCGGTGGTTCGCACCGGCACGGGGGAAATTGAGTTAAGCCGGAAGGGCCAAAGGTAGTCGGCGCTCTGGGAAAAGGGGACAGAGTGAGATTTATCTTAACAATAACCCTTCAGGCGCGCGCGTGCGTCTTCTAAAAATAAGAGCGAAAGGTGCGGAGGACGGCGCGCGCAAAATGGAATCCCGTTATCCCGAGCTCTTTCGAAAACGATACGAACTGTTTTTTTTTCCCCTTTGAAAGTGGTATAAGTCCAATTTCAAAAGAAATAAGTTAAAGCTTGTTTCTTCTACAGACTTTTGCCTTCTTTTTATTTTTCTTATTTTCGAAGTTCAGTGCAGTATCGAATGAATCAATTTAAACTTGGTTGTTAAACGAAATTACATTAATGTTTTTTTTTCTTTTGAAAGTAATTTAAGTCCATTTTCGACGATTTGTTTGAAACCGCGTAGGCCTTTGTATAATAATTCGAGCCAATTCTTTGCAATAATGCTCAAGTATGCGACTTTAAGCTGTGTGATTCAATTGAATTGAGATATTATTAATAATATTGTATGCAAGTAATAACTGTTTTTTAATTATTAATTATCTTAAATACTTATATCGAATAAATATATAAATTGCTATAACATTTAAATATAATATATATATATATAACATAATATTTAACAATAAATTTAATAATATATTTTTGTTTTTATTATTATTATTATCGTTTATATGTAAGAATTATATTTTAGTATAATCTACTTTAAAAAATCTACTTAAATTTTAAACATAAATTTTTAAAAGTCGTTTTATGAGTCAGTCTTGACAATTCATTATTTTAAAGAATGGTACATGTTCATTTGCCGGCAACAAAAAGATCATTTATGTTTCAGACATTTTATGGTCACATAATAAAATTGCATGTTTAAAATTTTAAAAACGTAAAATAAGCTTATTACGTTTAAGAATATTTTTAAATAGAGCAAAATGTTAGTAACATTAAATATTTTGAAATGAGAAAATATATACTTATATCATTTAAAAAAAGGGCAAATACTCGAAATGCATGGTTCAATGAAATATGAGAATTGTGGATTTCAATAATTCAAATATTCATCCGCTATATCTCATCAGTTATGTAAACAGAGATAAAAATACAATATTTAGAATTGAATTTAATATCCAAAGAATATAGTTAATAAAGAGAGATACAATTTCCTAGAAATGTGACGCTTTTAACTCGTTTCACGTAAAAAGTGTGGAACAAATGAAAAATGAAAGATGAGTATTAAAAGCAGGATAGAAATTTATATAAATGAAATGAAAGAGAGATTAAACTTTTATTTATTTACGTTTTATATAATCCATTTTATTTTCCAGTACTTATTCTTCTCTCGGTTCTATCTCTCATCTCTCGGTTTTATATTTTATAATTTATATTATAAACCAAATCGAAGTGTTTCGTACATTTCTGCAGACGTCTTACTTTGAAAATATCGGAATCGACGCGACGCGACGTTCCGAGATTAATTTTGTTCGTCGCGCAAGAGCGAATCGAAATTCCGCGTTCTTGAGGAACTTGATGGAATTGATGACGCCCATTGTCTTGAGATAAGGACTCGAATTAACTTACAAGGAGGGTGAGCACACATCCGGAAAGCGGAAACGAGGGTGCGTTCAGGACCGACAGCGGGGCGTACAAGAAGGGTTCGCGAATTTCGAGGATTCGCGCGCACGAGAGGTCGGATTATTAAATTTAATTAACACCCGTGAAACGGCATTCTCTCGCGTCGACGGCTCGTTAAAACAAAGCCGTGCTCGGGAATATGATAAGAATGTCGTGGCGGTAAGTATGATAGCGTCTTGCGGCGGCTTTTCTTTATATTCCGCATTATTATAAATGTCTCTATCTGTCGATCGGATGGTTTCGGAACAGAAGTAGACAAAGTCCGCGATTATCTTCGTAGGGATGAAATCTTTAAGGATGAAATCCTTAAAGATTTATTTATGTCTATTTATACCAATACAGATTAACTTTAATCTCGGTTTAACTTATTTTTTATTTTTTTTTCTAATTCTTAGGACTAAAAAAGATAGAAAGTAAGTTAAACCGAGATTAAAGTTAATCTGCATTGGTAGAAATAGACATTAGCCACTCGGTGCACGTTTACAGATTTTCTTTCTGAAATTTAGGGATTGTTCTATTTTATACGCTACTTTATATGCTTCTTTTTATTTTAATTTTATACGCTATCTAGTTGTGGCATCTGACTAATTCATTACTCGGCTAATTGTCAACGCCCGGTGTCAAAGGTGGAATTTTTAAGCTCGACAATTCCGAGTTCCGTCCGTGTAATCGCGCGTTTGTCGCAGATGTGCTCGATATCGCGTTTCTCACGAGGGCGGGGGTAAATACGTTTCAGGGAGAAATTTTGGAATTGTCCCGCAAACCAGTCCCTCCCCCAATTAGAAATTACGTCCGGTGTCCTGGATCGTCCCTCCCGCCCTCCTTCACCATCGGCCCGACGTCGCTACGTCGAGGTGCAACGCAGGTAGACGTAACCGGAGACTGGCCGAAGGCAACATTGCGACGTTTATGATAGCCGAATGGAGCGACACGCATATGCATGTTGCATGACTGCGCCATATGGAGACAATGTAGCATGATTAAACAGTCACGCGATGCAAACTACAGCCCCGTGTTCGGCGGGACGCAGTTAGCTGCAACCGAAACGACCGAGCCGACCGGCCTGTTTGCGAAACGCAAGCAGTCGTGCGTCTTTAAACGCGACGGCGGGCTTTCTCTATTTACGACGGCGGCGGGACACACAAATGGAGAAGGAAATTAACGTAAAATAAAAGCGGCGAAATGGAAAGAAAGACGGAAGAAATAATGGGCGGAAAAGGAGCACAAGGGGATATCGAATAATGAAAAGAAAAATCTAAGGAATGGGGGAACAGAGGATTTATATAATAATCGGCTAATAACAAGCGAACGCGAACGAGATTTTATTTGATTTTTTTCTAGAAAAGGAATACTTGAAGATTAGTTTTGTACAATCGTAGATAGTCCGAGATCGCATTTCGTCTCGTCTCACGGCTACCGTACTGCTCCGTTCATCTCCTTCAATCGGAACAAGAGGAAAATTCTCCCGAGAGTCAGGCTGATTGCTAATTTGTCCCCCGATTTAATCGCGCCGTCAGTTAGCGAGGCGAGGAAGGCGAGTATTTACATTTTCCTCCTGCGATTACGGCGGATGTGACGTCGCAGCGATCCGCGCGCGCAAAAAGGATTACTCGCGCGAAATAATGAATCGCAGCCCTTCGGCTGATGAAATCGTTTCGCTATTAAAGTCCACCCCTCCTCCCCTTCCCGTATTAAAAGCGGATTGAGACAGCAGGTAGCCTCGCGCAAAACGACGGATTTCAAGTACTCGGCAATTTCGCGAATTGAACGTCTACAAAGTGAAGTATAATTTTTCACAACGTAAATTTTACCCGAAAATATGTTAGCAGTTTAGTATTTGATATAAAAAATTAGTTTTTTTAGTATAATTTTGATACTTATTTAATACAATCGAGTCGCTGAGAACAAAGTGATGTGACTCAATTTTTTCTCATTTTGAGAAATAAAAGCATTTGGTTGAATGTAAATTCAGACTTTACAACAATTTTCGTTCGGCGAAATCTACAAAGGAAATGTTAAAATTTCACGTGATAAAGAAATTTTAGTGATTTGCTGTTTTCTGTCTTTTATAATCCTTTTTTTACTCTTAAATTTTACCACTTTGGTTCTCAGCGGTTAAATTTGTATTCGCGTTATAGCAAAAACAATCAGACTAGAACATAAGAATTGCGGAAATATTAAACAGTGAATATTTTAAAATCTCAATGACGATTCTGTTTAGTTACGACGGCAGGATACGAGAAAATGGAACATTTCAATTTCGAATAAATAATGTAACAATTTTTAGATTTGAAGCCCCGGTTAAATAATTTAAAATTGAAAAATTACAATACCCGATATTCAATGTATATCTATTCTGAGTATTTTCAAAAAGTCAGATTTGAAAAATCTATTGACTATCTAGCAAAGTGATTCCAGTTCGGTCTATAGATTCGGATAATTTTAATGGTTCTTGAAAGAGAGAAAATAAAAATAAAATTTAATAACTCGATAATTTAATGGA
Source organism: Tetramorium parvispinum (assembly GCA_011638315.1). Classification (NCBI taxonomy): domain Eukaryota; kingdom Metazoa; phylum Arthropoda; class Insecta; order Hymenoptera; family Formicidae; genus Tetramorium; species Tetramorium parvispinum. The sequence goes on along the minus strand of VBVR01001670.1, from coordinate 7,066 downwards.
TTCGAATATTCACTCGACGTTGAATTGTAAAGTTTTCCTCGCGCGACTGATGTCAGGAATGAGGAATTTGACGAGCGGACGACGAGCGCGTGTTGAAAGGGGGTCCGGCTGCCTTCGAACGGACGCTCGGCGGCAGGAGGGGCGACTGAGGGGGGGAGGCGAGTTGGCAAAAAAGGATGAAGGAAAGTAAATCGCCGAGTTCCCGTCGTTTCAATTGACATCCCGCCGGCCGGTCTGTTCTGCGAAAGCGTTTTCGCCCCTCCGGGGCCCCACCGACGACGGCGGAGACCCCTCGGCCGCGCCACGCCTCCGGGGCCCGTCGATTAGCCCTTTTTTTGCGGAGTCCCACCGCGCCGCGCATTATACACGTAATAACAGCGGGACAAACTCGTGGCCAGGTGAAGCCTCGATTGAGAAAGAGCAGTGAGCGCGGGACGGGGCTGGAGAACGAGAGGGGGGAAAGAGAAATGGATTATTTCGCGTCGCGGCGGGACGGACACGAGCTCTTGTGCGAGTCTTCACCGGGGCATCAGGCTCGGGATTGCATGATCGGCTTCGTGAGTCCCTAATTCTCTCGAGTTCTTGCGTCTGGCGGAACCCCCCCTCTTCTCCCCTTAAATTGCCGGACTTTCGAATTCTCACAGATCCTTAACGCGAAATTTCGAATTGTCCGTTTGAAAGTTCTCCACCCTTTCGCTCTCGGTGAACCCTCATTATTCAAATCACGATCGTTCCTTCGCGTAGGAAAAATACCGGAAAACCCCGGGGACTCCCCCCGGCGGTTCGCAGTCCGGCGGAAACGATCGCGAATTAATTCCAGGCCGCGGTAATTAAATTAAGGGCACCGCACGATAATTCCACGGTGCGTTTCTGTTGACGCATGCATAATATCGTCGACGAGTATCATAAGTATGCTCCTCCGAGCCGTTTCTAACATTCCCCCGAGCAATCCATTCCCGCAACGACAATGACGACGGCGGCGGCGGCGGCGGTGACGGCGACGGCGACGGCGACGGCGGCGAGGGCGACGAAGGGAATGGAGCGCGAGGCAAGAAACTCCATGGGTATCTTCTCGTCTGTTTCTGCGGTCTCTCCTCGAGATCCGTCATTACTCTAATGATACCCTCGTGTCCCTTCCCTCACGCTCCCTCCCGCCTTTCCCTTTGATCGCTCCTTTTTCGTGGGCCGCGCCGGATAGCGCGCCGCCATTTTTAAGTGGTTGGCTGGGTTGCCTTACCAGCGCAGGGGTTACCAGGTAATGGCGATCGGCATGTTTGCGGACGACTCTGCGATTTTGCAGACAGAGGAAGGGAGTGGGGGAAGAAGGGGACTCCCCGAGATGCAATGCGACAGAGGGTGCCGAAGGGATAATGCAGTCGGCTCATTAAACGACGAATGAATCCGTCAAGATGCTACGCGATTTTTTTTTTTTTGGGCAATCACCGACCCTTTTCGGGATCAAAGAAGATTTTCAATATACATCGTGATGACGTCCAATTGCCCATTTGCTTCTGGAGAACGGGTAAAGATTGAAAAGATACTTTGAATTCACATACATCATTAATGAGTTAAATTTAAATTAAATTAAATAAGAAAATATGCGGATAAGTAGCTTTTTACATAACAATGAAAATGATGAAATGACTAAAATTCTCTATTCTGACAAAAACTATTCTTTTTGGACTTTTCTTAAAATCTCAAAGAAGATTGAAGAGAATAATTGTTTTTCTTGTTTTAAATATAATATTGATAAATGAAGAATATTGAATAAAATTAGATAGAAAAGAAAAGTTGTTCCAGCAAAATATAATAATAAAAATTACATTGTGCTCTTAAATGAAAATAAGTTCGGGAGAAACATCAGAGAAATGAAATACATATTTGAAAACCTTTTTCTTTCTACTTTCAAAAGGTCTTCTTCGGTCCCTTAAAGTAGACATTTGGTACGTTTCCTTTACGAGACAATTCTTTGCGACTTTTTTGCAATTTTTTCGCGAAATCACAGGAAACGAGTCCGAATGGTTTTCCAACTCACTTCGCTTCGATCACGCAATTCTTCAGCGGTGGGAAGAAAACTGCTGACGCACTTCCGACGCTGTTCCTCGTGCTCGCAAAGTGGGAGGGAAAGAAAGAAAGGGAGGGACAGTAGGGAAGGGGAAAGAGAGAGAAAGAAAAAGAGAGGCGTGAGACGCGGTGAAAAGTCCGAGAAATGTCGTCTGGCGCGACATCGATCTCTCGAAAGGTCGGAAAGGCGGTCCGTATGTGTTCGCGTCGGCGAAAACGCCACATAATGAAATCTTATGAGCGTAAGTGCCGCCTGCATTCGCGCGATGTGACGTCTGAAAAATTTGCCGAATCGTCGCGCAGAGACGCTAGATGGTTGGGGTATCTCGGACACCTACGGCGGGCTGCAGATTGAGCTTAAAGTTGAATCTTTCTTGAACGAAAATCTTGAGATATTTTCTTCATTTTTCGTGCAATCAGACGTGCGATTTATTAAAATAACATTTTAGTTATGATAATGATACAATTCGGCGGATATAAACTTTGATATGTATGATAAATTATAATAGTTGTAATAGTATAATAGAAATAGGATTTAAATAATATTTGATTTAATTTAATTTAGAAATGCAAAAGACAGACAAAGACAGACAAAGACAGAATCTTGTTTTGCATAAAAATAAAATAAAAATTTACTCAAATTTATTACGAAGAAAAATTCTTGTTATGTTTTATTTGCAAATTTTATGTGTTTTGCATTTCGATTTCTAAAATCCCTATTTTCGAGAAAACAGGTGATTTCTGAGATACATCGAGGTGTTCGTGGATTCAAGCTCGCCAGAAAGAGTTGAAAAATTCCACGAGTCGACTACCCGGGAAAATTTCAACGGAAAACATGGAAAATCTGGATCCACCCTACCCTCATTGAATAGGCAATTTGCTTTTGTTTGCAAAACAACTTTCTGTTTTTGTATGCGGTAAATGTATGGTGTGTGTTTCAAAGAATTACACGAATTTGTGAGGGTTGTAGAAAAATACGTGTTTTGGATTCACCAAAACATTTGTTAAATTGAGCAATAATACATTTTTTTATTTCTTTTTGTAAATACTTTTAAACAGCAATATATCATCGAAAATTTAGATATTTTGGGGAAGGAAGATAATCGATACTTTCCGCATATAGTGTATTTTTTTAGCTTCTAAATTTTACCTTTGACATTCTTATAGTTTCATTTTACATTCTTATAGTTTCATTTTTTATTTGGTCTTCAATAAGATAACCAATTAGAGTTTTTATTAAGGGGAAAATTACTCTTTTACTTCTCCTTAAAATTTTTTATATTTCTTTTTAATAATACATAATTTTATTTATAATTATTTTAATTAAATTATTTTAATTAAATTATTTATATTAATTAAGAATTCTTAATACTTCTGAAATCATATATCTGAAAATTTATGATATATTTATAGAAAAATAGAATATAAATTTATTCTTTATTAATAAAAAACAATTACTTTATATAATATATCGTAAATATATATCTATATTTTTTTTATTTGGTACTATCTTCTTTTTCATTTTTTTCAATTGTTATGATATTCCAAATAAATGTCCATTTTCGGAAAACATTATTTTACGTGTCGTCGGCAAATGCAATGAACTGGTTTAATGTATATCGATGTTAATCGCATTTTGGAAAATTATGAATCAATAATACTGCGACATGAGAATAGCGTCTTGATAGATGATATTTCCAAATCAACGGACCAATTGCAAGTTTTTTAGTAAATCAAAACAATCGTCGGGAAATGTTTTCTCTCTCTCTCTCTCTCTCTCTCTCTCCCGTCGAGTCGGCAAATACGATAAGCTCAATTCGTATAAATTGATATTAATCACATCGCGGACTATTGCCCAATGAGCCGCCATTGGATTATTGATAGCATTTCGACAACAAGATGCGGTACTTACGCAGTACCATCGATGATTAAATTTACTGTTAATCTCGCCATCGTGTAATTTATTGAATTAATCGCCGACACGACGAAAATTTATCTTCTCGCGAAAAGTTTACATTCCCGCGGGAATTTTTCGCTGACTTTCTCGATGCCGCGAAATTATCTCGGTTTCGACGCTTAGTAAATTTATGGAAAGCAGAAAATTGACAAGTACTAAACGATTTAGTCGTTAAAATATGTATTGGACACAAAACAGCAGATTTAGCGTAACCGTCCAAGAAAGAAATTTTTAAACTGAAAAAAGAGTTCGGTTTTATTCCACACTTTTATTTCGTTTCTTTTTGTTTTTTAGATATTGATTTTAGATTTTGATGATGAAATATACATAGTTGAACTGTTCTACATTGTTACATATATATTTACATTTCCTATTAGATTATAGAAGTATAAAAACATCCTGTTTTTAAATACTTCGTTGCAGAGAGTGGCTTATTATCTTACGAAATTTATTTCACGCTTTAAATTCAGATTTCGATATTTAGGAAATTGGATATTTGTAAAGTTTATTTTTACCACGTCTCGCTCTCTATGAACTATATAATATGGACAGAAACTCGATAGGAAACCGATAAGTATTTTTTTGTCAGAATTTTATCGAGGGGGATGCACTGTGTGTCGGAGCGACGAAATCGCGTTTCATGGCTGGACGGCCGGCCTTTTCGCGGCTCGGCAAGCAACAGCCCCGCAATGCTGTTCTCTCGTCGATAACGATAAACCTCTCCTGGAAACGGGTCCTCCGAAGAAATTGCACAATCTAACTTCAAGTTATTCTTGCGAGATGGATCGGAGGAGAAATGACAGGCCAAATAGGTCATTTTGAGTTGTTGACAAAAAGACGTGGCTACAATCATTTTCTAGCTACTTATTGTTAGTACAGAGTTTATCGATCTGTAGCTAAAATCGCGGAACTCGAAGAAGAGATTAATTCGTTTAATTAACGTGATTTACAATCTTTACATTTTCAAAGTAAGTAGATTGTTTGCAGAATCAAGAAATTTTAAGGAAGAAAGAAGTCCAAAAATAGAGATAAATGCAATATCCTAATAACAAATTAGAACTAAATTATGTAATTTAATCAATATTTGTAAGTTTAAACTGAATAAATAAGAAGTAATAAAAAGTTATCTAGATCATCTAATTTAAATTTGAATAATTACAAATTAACTAAATAAATTTCGCGTTACATTGCTATTGTAATATCAAAAATTTCCAAAGTAAAACGCTCGAACAGTTTAAAGCGCTTTCCGATTTTCACGAACTAAAAAAAGAAATAAGGATTTCATAATCTTCCTCTATATTTTTCTCAATTCTATATCTTCCCTATATCTCTCGTTATATATAGTACGAGAGATCTTCTACGAGAGAAAGTAATTATTTGGTTTTCATCTCGCGCTCGTACCAGCGTCAACATTCGTGCATCCTCGCGCAGTTACTCTCGTCAAAGTACTCGCGAGCGCTCCCTTCCCGGGGACAGAGTGCCGTACGTCTTCTCGGGACACCCCGTTACAAATTTCGGTCATAAAGCTCCCCGCTCGTCTACTAACCCGCTACCGGTTGTTGGTAGGAGTCGCACGTAATATCGATAACTCATCACCGACCGATCGGTTAAGAACCCCTCGGTAGTAATATGCACTCCACCCCGGGGAAATGATTAATGGCGCGAGTTTATGGGCCTCGCGCCCGAGATACCACTATGGGCTGCACAGCTCCAGAAATTTGTAGCTGCTGCCAAACTTGTCCTGTCTACTTCATCACGCGAACCGCCGAGATGATCCTTATTTATCAAAGAGGAAGTCTCGATCGAGTCCTCGATGAAGAGGAAGATTCGATCGGCGACCGCTCGTAAATCGGCTCAAATCCTCATTGAATTCTGACGAGAAGATGAAGGAATTCGCAAGGGTAATTTAATAAATAATGGCATACGGGGAGCGGCGATAATATTTCAACAGCGTATCTATAAAAAAGAATAAAATTACATTAGAAAACAGGGAAAGATTTAACTTAATTTGAGCAGGATCATAACTGAAATAATTGATAAATCGGATCGGGTATCGCTTCTAGATAAATTTAGCGATTGATCGAAAGCGAAAATAATTTCACCTAGAACGATATACTAAATTAATATGTAATATTAACTCATTATAACCGGCCAGGAACCTGCCAATAGTATGGCTCTATACGATATGCCATTTGGGGCATCTCGTCGAGACATGCTAAGAACGAAAAAAAAAATTTTTTTCTCGTTCAAAATTCAATATGGTAGACCAATATGGCAGACCAATATGGCGGTTCCAAATTTAAAAAAGTTTTTCAATTTCCATGGAAATGTGTATCCAGGGGTTTTTTGGGTCGCTGAATACGAATCTGACGTTTGTTTTGTATTTTTTAATATGGCCGACCCAAGATGGCGCGCTAAATTTGACGAAAATCGCACTTTTCAACACTATCTGCTATACGCTGAATATTTGCGAACGTACAGTCATCTTATAGGGGGGATTTGGGGCATAACGACATGAACTACTGAATTTCGTTGGAAAATAACTGTCCCACTTCATTTTTTCAACATGGCGGACCAATATGGCGACACAAAAATTTGAAAGATTCTTTGATTCTCATGAAAATAGGAATCAAGGGGTTGTTAGAGTCGCTGAATACGGATCTGATATTAGTTTTTCACTTTTCAAAATGGCTGAGCCAATATGGCGCTCTAAAATCATTTAAAATCACCTTTTTCACTGAATCTAATATATATAGTATGTAAACCAGTATGAGCGCCATATTGGTTCAGCCATTTTGAAAAGTGAAAAACTAATATCAGGTTCGTATTCAGCGACTCTAACAACCCCTTGATTTCTATTTTCATGAGAATCAAAGAATCTTTCAAATTTTTGGGTCGCCATATTGGTCCGCCATGTTGAAAAAATGAAGTGGGACAGTTATTTTCCAACGAAATTCAGTAGTTCATGTCATTATGCCCCAAATCCCCCCTATAAGATGTCTGTACGTTCGCAAATATTCAGCGTATAGCAGATAGTGTTGAAAA
>VBVR01001669.1:0-28183 GCA_011638315.1 Tetramorium parvispinum | reverse complement strand
TTTTTAAAGATTGTTATATGTTACAATAATTAAATTTAGAATTAATGATTTTTAAAGTTAGCTTTAAACTTATTTATTACACAATATATTATACATATTTTAAAATTAAAATGATGCTAAAAGTTTTCTGCATGCGTTCCTATCTAGGTCCTTATCTTTTTGTAGTGTTTAAAAATTTTTAGTTTTCAAATATTTTTGTAATTCGGAGTGTTTACTTATGTCCATTTCTATATAATACAGATTAATTTTAATCTCGGTTGAACTTACTTTTTATCTTCTAGTTCTAAGGACTAAAAAAGAAGTTAAAGTTTATCTGCATTATGCAAAATATTTGAAAAACTAAAAAGTTTTTGTTAATTTATTAATCATTATAATTAAATTTTAAATAGAGTTTCTGCATTACTTTAAATATTGCAATTCACTTTGTAAAACAATTTTAAATAAATATAAATAATTTGTCAAGCGAATCACACTATATAAATGAAATAAGATAGCTCAGCTCGTAATCGCATTCAATGAATTCTAACAGAGTTTGGGCAACCACGAGTTCGATGATGGTGTCGAAGGTTTAATACCTTTCATACAAAATGCCTCGTATCCCATCTTGACGTCAAATCTGGATCTTAGTGAGCAGCCGAACCTGGCAGCGACAAATCTGAAAAATAGCACGATTCTCGAAGTGAACGGCAAGAAGATTGGCGTGATCGGTTACTTAACGAAGGAGACGACAATCTTGTCGAATCCCGAAAAAGTAATTTTCAAAGACGAAGTGGAATCTATCCGGGAAGAAGTTAAGAAGTTAAAGGAGCAGGGTGTCGACATTCTTATCGCTCTGGGACACTCGGGTTTCGAGATTGATAAGAAGATCGCACGGGAGGTCGAGGATATCGACCTAGTGATCGGTGGTCATACAAATACCTTTCTCTATCGCGGAAAAGTGCCGGACGTCGAGGTATCCGAAGGTTTCTATCCTACCGAAGTGGTGCAAAAGAGCGGCAGAAAAGTTTATGTCGTACAAGCGTATGCATATACTAAATATCTGGGTAATTTCTCCGTGAGTTTCGACATTAAAGGAGAGGTAACGCATATAGAAGGAAACCCAATCCTTGTGGACGCCAACGTGCAGCAGGTAAGTTTTGGAAAATTACAAAAGAAGAATTGAATAACAAAATGACGAAAAGATATACAATTCATGTTATATATAAATTATACATATATTTAATTATTACATATAAATTACAATAGATATACAATATTTATATTTATATATACATATATATATATATAACAGTATTATAAATTATATATATTAAGCATTTTTATTCTATTGTAATTTATATATGTATTATATGAATTGTACATCTATTGTATAATTTATGTACAATATTTATATAATGTATAAAAATTAATATACGAAAACATATAATACGCATTTTCGAAAAAATGTGAGTTTAAAATTTACGTTCATTATCGTTTCTTAAAGGCAGAAGATGTTGTAAAACTGATAAACGAGAAAAGAGTACCCATCGAGGCTTTGCAACAGGAAGTGATTGGAAAAACGCGAGTATTGCTGGATGGACACAGCAAAACTTGCAGACGTAAAGAATGCAATATGGGAAACTTGATCTGCGATGCTATGCTCGATTATGTAAGATCTCTAATCGACATAATGAACACTTTCCAGTTGTCGGTGTTACGAACATTCTTGCTGAAGATTGATGTGTTTTTTGCTCACAGAACGCCGGGAAATACTTGAATACGAATGGATGGACGGACGCCGCTATCGCGGTGCAGAATAGCGGCAGAATCAGGAGTTCCATCACCAAAGATAGAAACGATCAGGTTTAATTAATATTCGCGTTACAATTATCTTGCACTCACAAATTTTATATATTATTAGTAAAATTGTTTATACAGGTCACCCGAGCAGACATCATAAATGTTTTGCCTTTTGGAAACGTCATCGTCAAAGTAAATATGACAGGACAACAGCTTCTCTCGATGCTGGAGTGGAGCGTTCACAGTTTCAAGAACACAACTTCTACCGTGAAATTATCCGGCGCTTTTCTACAATATTCGGGATTACAGGCAATTTTTAAGCTAAATCTATCTATTAAAAAAAGAATTACATTCAATCATTTAAACATTAATTTTCCCAACTTCTCCGCATGGTGATTATTTCAGCTCAAAACTTTGTCGAGTTATTATTTTACTTCGCGTTTGCGCATTATTTCGTTTTATAAATTTGCATGATTTACAGGTGGTCTATGACTTGAATAAACCACTGAGCTCAAGAGTAGTTTCTGTCCAAGTTCAATGCGCTGCTTGTCGAGTGCCGTCGTACAGTGCACTCCAGAAGAATGCTACTTACATTGTCCTCACAAACGATTTCATCGCGAAAGGCGGAGCTGGTTTTCACATGCTGGAAGATCTTAAAAGGACCTCTCTTGGTACGTTTATATAACTTTCATTCCATCTTTAATTATTTTTCTTTTCTTTCGTAATCCATCGAATATTTTTTTTTAATATAATCATTGAATTTTAGGTATTACTCTTGCGGAAACATTACAACAATATTTTAAGAAACATAGTCCAGTGTATACAGGCACAGAGTGGCGAATTTCGTACAAAGATAACGAGAAAATTGAATCTTCTAATAACAAGGGGATAATGCAACAATCCGTCAAAGTGTCGATTCTTTTACCAATCATTACTTGGTTGTTGTTGACATAACAAGAATTTTTTATGATTATAACTAATGAGCGAATTATAATATAATATATAATTATAATATTCATAATATATATTGAATTCTTTGATGATTATTATATTTTACAATTTTATACTACAGTGAATGTGGATTCATAGTTCTACATCCACGTTTGAATAATGAGAATATGTTATAAAACAAAGCAAAATTTATCCTTTTATTGAAATGAAAATTTGAATAATTACATTCAGTAATATCTTAATAAATTTTTATTTATTTAGATATTCATAATTATTATTGAATAATATTCATGAAATGTTTATTGAATATACATGAAATGATATAAAAGTGATGCAGTAACAATACTTATATGTATAGAGATATTAAGGTATATATTATAAATATGATACGTTGATATATTTACAGTTTTAATTTGCATAGCAGTCAGTTTTAAAAAATATTCGTCTCTCAAGAATTTCTTATTCAATACTTTTGTTATCACAGTAATAAATTTTAGTACTTACAATATAAAACTTTCTTTTGGACGTGACAAAAGCTTTCTGTTATTCGTTAAATTAATACTTATTGCTATTGCGTACTATACTATCATTATATTCTGTAAAATAATTATCATATTAATTATTAACGAGAGACATAATAAACTATAATTATATGTCGAATCTTTATGTGCATTCAATATATTAATTTGTTTTAAATTTTAGTAGCAGTATAATAAGAAATCAGAATTTAAATATATAATCATATAATTTAAGTTTAGCTTCTCCAAATTTCTCTTTTTTTTTCTACCAATAGAGAATGTATAAAACGTTCCCATATCTATTCATACGCTTTGTTATAAGGTGGTCGACGTGACAGCGCTAACACCGTGTACTAAAACTGTTGGTGGTAAGTCAACAGTTAATTCTGTCAACGATTGTAAATATTGCCGATACATATCATCCTCATCCCAAGTGTTCGAGAGTGGCGGGCCAGGCAAATAAATAAACGTTGTCGCAGTTTGAGAAGAATATTGCCTTATCAGTTGATTAACGCTGAGAAATAAAAATAATAATAAACATTTTCTTCTATGTAAAAAGATTAAAGAGGAAGATTTACCAATAAGTTAATACTTACCCCAATATATAAGCCCGGGACACGTTACTCAAAGTATTATTGGACTCCGTGCTCGATTCATATTGATTTTTTGGCTCAAGCAGAGGCCTACCCTTTAATCCTCGAATTTGCTCTCCCCACTCCGGAATTTTTTTAATCGATGCAGAGATTCTCAATAAGTTCAATGATTTTCGAATTCTGTGCTCGTTGGAGATTCTCGGGAATTCGTTCAACGAATTGGGAGAATCGGAGATACTCAAGCTTTCACTGCCATCCGCAGTTTCGCAATGGAACACTCTGAGATGTAGATTTTTCCAACTGGGTACCATGTTGATGATACATGCGAGTTGAAGCATGAATAACGACGTTGTATCGAACGGATCTTGATCGGTTGGTTGGAAAAAGTTGACCGGCCATACATCGATATATTTCAAATTCGAGTTTCTGAAAGCAAATGCACATTACTAATGTAGTAACAGAAATATTATTTCAAATATTTTCGCAATTATAAATTTCTACTTACTTCGTTAATTGCGCTTTATTTAACAGATGAAAATTTCTGCATAGACATAAGTTTTTCTTCAATCTCAGAACATCCGCGCACATACCGACATACTGAACAGGATCTAGATTCTTTTCGCCTGTTGCTTGTCTTAGAGGAAATACAGTGTTATTCGGAAGAGTTGCACTATTTTCGAACATCGCCGTCGCGTACTGAGAATCCAAAAAGAAGTTCCTTGGCGTTTCTTCGTCGTAAAAGCCAAGGACGATCGTATTCGGTTTCATCGCACCCATGCCAGACAGTCTTATTAAGTGCTGCATGCCTTCGCGCACCGTTTTCGTTACAGTCAATTCGATGAAGGCTTTAACTCTCATATGATCGACTAAACTCAACCAGTGCGGATATTCTTCTATCGTAGGATCGCTATTCTGACCAGTAAATTCACCAACTTTCACATGTCCAATAACGTAAAGTCCTCCTTTCTTCAAGTCATTCACGAAATCGATAAGAGGACAGGCGGACCGCGGAGACGCGACCATCAGTAACATTTGCGGACGCCAAAATTTAACGTGATCTTTGCGCGAATCCAGCATCAATAAGTATTTTCTAACTTGATGGAATATCAATGCCTGAGATATACTGCCCCAAGGTGCGTTTTTACTCGGCGAGAATAAATGTAGCACAATGATCAATATTAAGCATAAAATTATACTACTGGAAGCATAGATGCTGTTGATTATAAACATCATTATCAGTGTTCCAAGAAGACCTATAGTCGCCGTGTGCCACGTGAAATAATTAAATGTTGGCCTGAAGGAAAAATTTAGACATTTGTGAGCAACAAATTATATACTAATTGTAATTAACATAATTTAACGGATATATATACTTAAATGATATACCTAAAGTTTGGTGCACTAGCAAGTTCCAAACCAAGACACGCAAGATTGGTAGCGAGATAACTTAGAAGAAACAGTACCGAATTAATTTGAGCAATGGTATTCAACGAGCCGATAAGCAAGATTGTCTGAACCAAAACCCAGGAAGTGAATACCGCTGCTATTGGATTGCCGCGCCATGTGCCTTGTATGATGAAATTTAGTCCCGAACCTAATAAGAAATAAAGCAAAGATATTTAATTACGTAATTCAATTCAATTCTTACTGTCATTAAAATTACTTACCGAATACGTTATCTTTGGCCAACGCTTCCAATACTCTACTAGAACCAATCAAATTGCTTAAACCAGCGCTAAATGTAGCTGTGAGAATCCCAACGGCGACAAATGGCGGCCAAAGATTAATCGGCATCATGTACATAAAGTTGTTTTGCAGTAAAAAACGGCTAGTAGTTGCAGCTGTCAGGACGGACAACAAAATATAGCATATAAACGTAAATGATACCGCAGATAATGTCCCGCGTGGAATATTCCGACCGGGATTTTTCAGTTCACCTGTTAATTGTCATATGGTTAGTACAATACATCAAATATAAATAAATATTATTTTTATTTACCGCTCATATTTGCTCCGGCCATTATCCCAGTTACACCACTGAATAATACGCCAAAGACGCTCGCGAAATCCGTCATAGTTCCTCCGCTTGAATAATCAGCACTGTAATTCGAGTACAGATTGCTGGAAAGCGTAGAAGACAAGAGACCCGTGTAACTTCCATTTACATGCTCCGTTACGTTTTGTACCAATGTATTTGCATCCGGTATTGGTATCTAATGATATAATAAATATTTATCAAAATTTAGTCAACTAAATTAATATCAAATATACAGCAAAATGTTTTCTTATATTCAAAACAGAAAATTATTTACCTCCATTGCACCTTGAGTCAAAAAGCTAATGAAAACACTACCCAGACAGATACAAACAACTGCCAAAATCGCAACACTGGTTTTCGCAAACATTGCGGCTCCGATAAGACAAACCACAAGATTAGCAGTATTTAGTATAGAACAGTATAAAAATCTCCACCATCGGCTGTCCGGTATGAGTCCAGTTTTGCCACTCAAGTAACCAGATGGGCCAAAATTTTCAACCAAACCCTCAGCACATCCAGAGATACAGAGCGCACTGGACACTACATTGGCCAAGAAAAAGAGAGTCCCAATAGAGCCACCAAATTCAGGTCCTAATGTACGACTGATCATAACTATATAGATCAATAGGAAAATACTCTTGATATTTTTAAATATCTACTGCTCTAATTGTTATAATTGCTCTAATTAGTTAGTTTGTTATAAATGCTCTAAATATTATATACTTATATTAGCAATATTTTATACTGTGCAGAAAAATATATTTTTAACTCGTAATTTTTAATCATAGTAACGTATTATAACATCAAGTATGAGAGAGTGGGACAAAGTAAATTAATCTGCCGATAAGCTATCTTGAAATGACGAGCTGGCATAATTGGTCTATCTCTGTCAGATAAAGATGGAGAATGAATATAGTTTAATCCAAGCAGCGTGCAGTTCAAAACAGGAACAAAAGGATACAGTATGCGCCACCACCCTCCACAGCGCCATTGGTCGATATAGCGCAGACAGATGCGACTGTGAATAATAAGATACCATATGCTATAATAAACTGAATTAAAGTCACGAATAATCCTGCATTGCCCACAATGTATCCTGTAAAAATCAAAGTTAACGTAACTAACAGATGCTCGTACTCTGGATATATAAAACTTTCACAAATTACAACCCACCCATTCGTATAAAAACTAAGGCACTGAACATAGACAGCGTAACTGGGCTGAATACACCAGCAAACGTTCCCAACGTACGAGTGTTGTCCACTCCAAGAGTACCAAACTCGACGTAGCCATCTCCGTCGGATTGCGCCGTCCTTCCGATTTTAAAAATATTACTTAGACGTTGAAGCACACTCCTACCATTGATCAAAGGAGCTTTCTCATTCGTGATCCTGATGTGGACAGGTTCTGTGTTTGTGGAGCCAACTTCCGACGCGATCATCTCGAGTTGATTGCTGGATGAAGAATTTCAATATTACATGGGTAATAAATTCGAAACATAGAAGAACGTTCGTCGAATGTATCTTCGGAAAATTTTACATATTGCGATCCTTATCAACGACGTAACAGTTAACTGTATATAAAGAGGCGTTGCGTTCGGAGTAATTGGTGTTAAATCGACTGGATATAAAATATCACTTACGCAAAACGTTAGAGCGAATTTTCAAAATGATTAAAATCGTCCACTTCGACACTTTACTTGTGCGTATAAGAAAATATATAAAAGAATACATCCGACTTAGTCATACAATTGTGATGTCATGCATCCAATGTGGAACGTCAACACTGTAATGTCAAACTCGCCCCTCGGTTTCAGGTTAATAAACTTGTGTTACATCTGGCATCGCGTATGTTTCCGTGTCTGAAGATAGGGATTTTGGGATTACGATGCGCGAGGCACTTGATAAAATCCATTCGATGCGAAAGCGACTAACTTCAGATGGGAAGCATTTATGACGTTTCGTATACATGGACTACGGTCTTATACGATTTTATCAGACCGTGACATGGGCCGGTATTCATAGTCAGTTCTTATTTCAAGATCGTCTTAAGTAATGTCTTAAGATGCTAATACGGCTCTGTGATTGGTTTAGAACCATATAAGACTGTACTTAAGATGATCTTAAATATAAGAACTGACTATGAATACCGGCCATGGACTCTATTCTTTCACCTTAGATAAATAATTTTTTTTTAAGGCACGTCTGCAATAACATTAAACGAAAAATCAGGCTGACAAATATAATGTGATGGAAAAATTCCCTACGATATGTAGCTACCAGCAGAAAGAACCTGAGAGGCCATTGGAGGCCATCACGGCCTTTTTCGTGGGACCGATATTTGGCCCATACATATATGGGTTAAACATATGGAAGATAGGGACCGCCCACAATTTTGGGGGCATGGTTAAATATGATTGAGAGGACCTTACTTCCCCTCCCGTCATTCATCTACGGACCTTGTTTGTAGCTACTTACCCGTAATTTTATTTGATACAACAATTTTCCGTTAGATGGTGCAACATGATTATAAAAAAAATTGTTCCTTAAAGAATTTAAATTTAACATAAAAATTTAATAATTTAAATTTAATAATAAAAAGTTGTTGCCTAAATAATCTAATTTAAATTTCATTTTTAATTTTTTTTACAGTTTGTTAATTGCTACTTATAAATAATTGTAGTAACTAAGTCATAATTTCATAATCAATTTCATAATCGACATTATAATTCTGGTCTTCGCTATATTCCTCTTCATCCTTTCGCTCGATAAAAAGATCAACTTCCTTTTCAACTTTCTTTTTCTGTACCTATATAAAACAAATATTTTTTTAATGACAATTATATATAATTTAACAATATCGAGTATACGTATGGGATATTGCCCATACTTCCAGTTCCAATTTTTCCACATGGATTAAAAGCTCCGACTCTCTTTCTTTCTGTTTGTCCAAAGTTCGTTCCTCACAAATCTAAAATTAATTTCTCTCATATATAATAGTCTGGGAATTAAAATATTCTTATCTATTTATGAATAAATTCCACTTTAAGTAGTCCAAGTTATCGTTATGAATTTAAAAAAGATTTAATTTTTTAAATTCTTTATGAATTATTATAATAATCTATTCAAAATTTCTTTTTGGTAATTCAAAAAGGATTCTATAGAAGTATATTTTTTTACTTCTTATAGAATCCCTTTTATATAAATATATAAATCTCTTTAAAAAAAGGATAAAAAAGAATTCATTTTATAATTTGGGAATTAAAAAAAATCTTTTTATATTTAGATTGTACTATCTGAGATGTAATCTCATATCTTTCTTACTCGCATTTAATATTGCAACGAAAGATTTCTGTACACTAAAATTAACTGACTTTATAGTGAAGTAGCCAATGGCTTAAATACTCCACAGGATCAGCCGGTTTCTTTGTTACAATTTCACGCAGAGCTTGGATCAAAGGTTTGCTCAAGACTTTTTTTAGATAGATGCTATTCGATGACAATTGTATGTGATTAAACGATGATTTGCCGGACGTAGAATTAATAGAATCGCTGCTCTTGTCGACTTCGATCTTTGCCTGCCATAAATCTTGCAAATTGTCGGTGTCGTCGTCACTTAAATTTAAAATCTTTTAAAAGTCTGAGGAAGTAAAAAAAATACCTAAATTTTATCCATTTCAGCTAACCTGTCGTGTTGATCCGTGAGGTCAGTATGAATCAATGTTTCTACAAAATTTTCACTCAAATCTTTCTCATCTAAAAATGTCTTTTCGATTTTTTCTTTTTCTTCATCTACTTTAATTTCTTCTACATCTTTTATAATCACTTGTATATCGTCTTCTCTCGAGCTTTCTTCTGCCTGATCTTCTTCCTGCTCGCGTATTACGTCTTCTTCTTGCTCCTCCAAAAACGTATTATCGTTCATTTCTTGCGTTTTCAATATTTCCATAACAATTTCTCCTACAAATAATTCTCAAGTACGAAGATTTTATTTTAAGTTCCTGCAATATTTCATAACGTCTGACTAAAATATGACTAATGAAACTGCGATACATAATTTATACACAATTGAAGTCTTGAAATAAAAATCGTACCCTGAAAATAATCCCGACGTTTAATTTCGTTCTCACTTCAAGATTCAAGTCTTCAAAAGAGTGAAGTTCTGCGCGGGCCATACGGCTCACCTTCGGCAGTTTTCAGTGAAGATTCCTCTTACGCTCTCGCTCGTGCTAAAATTTAAAAAAAATTGCGTGGGTTAACGCGACGAGGCCTTCGTCGCGTTTAACAAACGGATGGATCTTCCTGCACTTAAATTTGCATAGTTACCGAGCCATTTACCGTGCGTATATATACACGTCGACGGAGTCACGTATTCGCACGTTGAGCAGGGTCCCGATTTCCAGCCATTGTTATATAAGAATTAGTGCAACGCATTTTCGCGCGGTCTTTATAATTTATGCACGCCGCGGATCCTTGCGTTTTTATGCAACGATCATCTCACCTCGCAAATGTGACAAAACGTTCTTCGTTTAGGTAAACACCGCTAATCAAGTCACTCTCAGAGTTAACAATTCCATTGTTACATTTTTTTATAACGCGCCCGAGTATTATCGATCATGACTCATTTCTAACGTTGTTGATCTATTGGACGCTTGAATCGACGAAAATGGGTCATTTAGAGTGTTCTATTAAAGTATCGCGAATTACCTCGGAGTCCGACTGAGAAAAGTGCAATAAAGAAGTACGATAATCTCATTTCTGTTAAATACTTTCTCAAATAGCACATACTGAGAGAAAAATGTAGTTACTTTTGACCTCGACCATAATTTTATAATATTTCTAACACGAAATATAATTGACTGAACTATATGTATCATTATGTTAACCATAATTACCGTTAGAAATATTATAAAATTGCGATTGAGGCGAAAAGTAATTATATTTTTCTCTCAGTACAGATAATCGTTATATACTTAACAGAATTTACTTTATTAAAATTTTTTATGAATTAGCGTAATCTGTAATTCTGAACTCAAAAAATCCTTTTGTTTCTTCACAAAAGGACTCAGAATTAATAACATAAAAGCGAACTCTTTTTGAATTCTTAAGAAAGTTTTTAGAACAGAAATGGAATTAAAAAAGAATTTTCTTTTCAATTTCATAATTCGAGAATGCAAAAAGAATTTGGGTTTCAATGACAAAAGAAAGATTGCAATTTATAAATCATTTTTTACAAAAAATGGATAGTTATTTTATTGATTAACATTCGCTTTATATAGAAAGACACTTTATTGTAACAAAAATTAGTATAACATTGATTAAAAATGTATAATTCTTTTCTCTTTACATTTATCAAGGCCAGCTAACTAGGTCAATCATCAAAAGTGAGATGAAAGATAAAAGGTCCTTTGCGGTAAACTTTTCGTATCATCGGGATCATCTCATAATTATTTTCAATAGCGAGTTTCATTGCGCTGCTGCTCTTGAAAGCCAGCTCCATTATGCTCATATACAATGCTCGAATTATAGGATAATAAAGTCTAATGATTTCAAAAGATTCACAGATCCATTTCGAGGCGCAGATGTACAACGTTATTCATCAATTTCTTTTTCGAAACTCCCTGATTAACGTACACCCAAAAAAGACTCGTAATTTTCTCGCATGTTTCTCTCATTTTCTCGCAGGTTTTATTAATTATAATTTAGATGCCTACCATGAATATTACGAACGAACTGAATAAAGTTGCACGATAAGTGCGTGCTATCTTATCAGTTTGGTGTTGTAATCAGTATCAGAATTGAATCGAGATATAGCATGGGATAAATCGTTTGCATCTGACTTTCTCGCATCTGTGGAATGAATTAAATGTCACAAAAATTAAAGGTAACTCCAGAGTGATTTCGTCTCTTTTGAAAAACATACGTGTTGTCAATCGCACATTTCGAAAATGATTGTGAGTGAAATGCATTTCCTCCGTGTAAAAACGTATTCAGTGGGAAATGGTTGGTTAAATCGATATCGAATCGACATTGAATCATTCGACGTCGATTCCATGTCTTTTCAATCATCATTTCTCACTGGGTACCAGCGTTACTTGTAGCGCTTCGTCTTCGGCATCGTTGTCATCGATCGAAATACACTCGGTACAGGATATGCAGATATCGCATTTATTGAGATCACTGTCTATTTTGTAACGCTATGCGATAACCGTGACACGAAGAGAATATCAAGAAAAAAAGATTAAATTCTGGATGCAGCTTCTGCAATTCCGCGTTTGCATGTTATTGATTCGACTTACGAACGCGCATTACATCATACGGATAAAATAGCATTACGACTATAAGTTCGCGTTATCGCAGACACTTTTTTATTGTACGTTGTATTTACTCGACGAAAAAAGATTTTTTAAATAAAATTTCGAAATTATATTTAGAGACTAAACATATACAATTAGAAGTTGAAGGAATTTCGACAATATTTTACCGGGCGAGAGGTATACATTTAATTTGTGAATATTTTTAAGTCCCTCGATGTCGAATATGGTAGCGTGTACTTTTACTTATAAGCTGTGTCTTTTCTTGTGCAACTTTCCAAGCCAGTTCCACTAACGCCTACCTACGCGCTAAACATGTATCTTGCGCCTAGAAATGCGCGAGCTTGCGTTCAGTCAGCATTAGTCAACGTCAGTATATTGTGATTTATCAAGCGAATGTTTGATAGAAAGCACATTACAAATTTTAATAATACTGACCATTTCTTATTTGTCAAATATTTTTCCCAGGAAATCTAAAATTTTCTAAAATTTATCAATAAAATAATTTCATTTACATAACGCGACGTTTCTCTTTAAATTTCTTTATACATTTGTACACCGCAAATTAAAATATCTTTATACTACTGGAAAGCATTCAAACTACAAGACATGGATTAAGAATGAAGAAATAAAATTTGTATCAATTAATAATTTTTAAAAAGTTCATTATTCTATTTTTTTTATCAAAATCGCATGAAGATAGCGCGATAGAGCGCTAGTTCCTTAATTATACGTTGTCATAAATTTAACATGAATAACGATTCTAATCTATAGCATTACAACATTACGAATTTAGGGTCGACATTCACAACCCGATCTTATAATTCAAGATCGTTTTACGTTTGCCCTTTTAAAATCCCACGCAATCGATGATCGTTTCGAGATCACATTTAAGACGATCTTGAATCGCAAGATCAAATTGAAAATACCGATCTAAATACAAATACGTGCAATAAAGGATTCTCGGTTTGAATTTTACGCACCGAGTGCGCCGGATCAATCTGGCCTCGGCGTTGAGCATAGTACGAAATTCACGTGTACGCGGAAACGACCGAAGATTCGCGACAGCGGCCGAACGGCAACGCGACCGGCCGCAGCCGCCGCACTGGCCGCAGTCGGCCGGCGTGGCTCGCAACGATAGGGGGATTGTTTACGTTGTTCGTCCGCTCACGGTCCCGCACGTTGAACTTTGATTTACATCCCCCGTGTGTCACCCAGTCGTGATCAGTTGCGTGAAAGTGCATCGTGCCTCGTCAAATCGCGGACGGTCTGGATAAGTCGCTGTCGACACTGACATCCGCGCACTTACGTAAGTACCGTGATTTCGACAGGTCTCCTTTGTCGCGTATCGCCGGTAACACTATGTATCGAAAATGTAAATTATCACCGTTACGCTCGCGGCGCGACGAATCGTCGGTCTCGCTGATAGCCGCCATGCGAAACGCAAAAATAATTCGCGCGCTCGCTCGCGAGAGTCCCAGGGCTCTGTGTTCGGAAACTTCACTTGGGTAAAATCTTTATCTTTCTATCTTTGTTACTTACTGAGAATTGAGTAAGGCTAGAAGGATCGGAACTTCACTCGAGTGAAATTCGTGAACGCAGCCCAGGCGGCGTCGAGCTCGCGTTGGAATGACAATGGATAATGGAATAAAGCACACCGAGGATGTTTTTAGTTACCTTGGATACCCGGGACTCGACCGTTCGCGACCGCGGGGCTCAATTCACGCTCGCGAGAAGGCGAGAACGCCTGAAGCCGGTCCGCGGCGACTCGCGATGGAAGTGCGACGACGTGTAATCGTTGCAAGTCACTTCGCGTTATCGTCATGCCTAAAAATTGCCAGTGAGATAATACGATGTAAACTCGACGCGAACGAATCACCGCGATGTTTCTCGTTCTCGTCAAATTCGCCGACGCGAATACCTAGCCCGTCCCGATAAGGTTATCAATGATCCATGCCGCCGCGCTTGCACGCGACGGAGTCCACCGACGAATTCCCGAATAATGCCTTTTCCTCGATCGCGCCGACCCGCGCCGAGAGATCGCGGGTTGCGAGGAGGTTTCTATTTTCGGCCGGCTCGCCGCGGCGATTCGAAACGATTCGGTCGTCGTTAATACCCCGTCTACACAGGAAGATAATCCTACTCGCGGCTCATCTGACTACTTCTTTTTACTACTAGACTTGTGTACAAAAAAAAACATTAATTTCAAATCAACAATATTATTCTCAGGTATACGCAAAAATAGAAAATCTTGTAAGAAGTTGATAATCTTAAACAGAAACGAAATTTTTTTATGTGAGCAACTTATTGTCTGTTTAAAATTATCAAAATCTTTAAAGAAGATTTTATGTTTTTGCGTATATATATGTATAAGAATAATATTATTGATTTGAAATTAATGTTTTTACTGTGTGCCCGCAATGAGAAAAATGTTCTGTTTTATGAATCAAAAGTTTTGTTGGTATATACCCAAGAAAATTGTTCAGTTGTTATAAACAAATATGTTATTTGTTTACAGCGACTAAATAATTTCCTTGGGTATACGTCAACAAAACTTTTGGTTCATAATGTAAAACATTTTTCTCCGTGCGTATTCATAGGCTGTGTTTAAAAATTATTGCTAGTACTGAAAATCTATATAGTTCACATAAAGTATAAACTATAAATTTTTCAGTACTGGCAACAATTTTTTAAACACAGCCATAGTCAGACCTTACATCCAAGTAGAACAGGAAGTTATGATAATGTCAAAGTGACGTCAAAATGACGATACGATGATTGCAAAACTCACGTTTCAATTATACTTTAATCATTTTTTTGTCATTTTGACATCATTTGAGGTCACTTTGATATTATTATGACTTTCTGTTCTACCTGGGTACTTAGGGCGTCCTTAAATTTATCTTTAGATGCTTTACGGATCGTTTGGCTACAGAGTATCTAAAGATGAACTTAAGGAGGCCTTAAATACAAGACCTGACTATGAATACGGGCATTAGATATGATTTTTGCCCGTCATTATGTATTTGGATGAACCACACAAGTAGAATCGTCCTCCGATGTAGACAAAGCATAATAAAACTCCCCGAGGTTTAAGAGCGGCCAATTGCGGCTCTACTTACAATTAGATCGACAGCATAATCATTATCGACGCGAGAGCGAATTTTACAGCTTTTCGAAATCTGCGCGCGAGTATCACGCCAATCGATAGTTGCCTTAATGACGGCTCGGCACGATATGCATATCAATGTCACGGCGCCATGATATACATACATCCGCGATAAAGAAATGTTAATAGCTGCTTCTATCTGCATATTATATATTTGGATTCTGACTTGTAGAAAATTCAAAACGACAGAGAGAGAGAGAGAGAAAAATAAAAATAAAATTCAATCTATTGTCGTTCAGAGATTACGTTATCTGCGTTACAAGTAAAAAAAAAAGTGTTTTGTAAAACTGTGCTATCAGTTTATGTTTAAGATATAAAAAAACAAATAGAAATACGTCGATTTCGCAGTACTGCAGTTTCGTGGAAACTACCGACTGAATCGATTTTTCCCCGAGAAAGTATCCCCGATCGTGCCTTCACCTTTATCGTCGACTTCGCAAACTCGTTTCGCGAGTTATTATAAATCAGATATAGATCGCAGGCCATTAATGGCTGTTAATTTTTATTCTATTGTAACGAAAAGGAAAAGAGCTCCAGAGAGACGAGAACCCGCGTAATGTTCTGGGAAAGGGCGATCACATGGCGTCTCTTCGTATGATATAATTCCCCGTTAAATTTCCCAAGATCCAAAAATACCGTCGGTGAAATAGAGCGACCGCGATTCTCTGGGTCGGAGCCAGAAAATCACTGCGTTTTCACCCGAGGCGTGATTATCACTTTTCCCATCTTTAACAAAGGCTTTCCACGTTTTCTTCATCCTTTCGACTTTCTTTAGTCCTTTGGACTTTGTCTCGTGCACGCTCGACCGATGCACATTCATCACTGAATTTAATCGGCTTGCTGCTTTCTTCCATAAATATCAAATTTTCTCAAGCTATTTTTGCGAGTAACGGCATATTATATTATTTTTTTCGAATGTAGATATTATATTTTCCCAATAACATAGATAATTGTTATAAATTCAAAAAGAATTCACTCTTTTAAATTAAAATTCTTTATGAATTAGCACAATCTTTCAAACGAACTTAAAAGAAATCCTTTCGAAAAAGATTTCATAAAAAACTATAAAGAAAAATTTGTATTCGAAAAAGGGCTCAAAATTGATAATATAAAAGCGAACTTTTTTGAACTCTTAAAAATGTTTTTAGAACAGAAGTGAGATGGAAAATAGATTCATAAATCGAGAATAAAAGTTTTTTTTGAATTCTCTGTACACAGAAAAAAAACATTAATTTCAAATCAACAATAATATTCTCATATGTAAGCAAGAATATAAAATCTTTTAAAGAATTTATATTCTTTCTTATATGTATATGAGAATATTATTGTTGATTTGAAATTAATATTTTTTCTGTGTATTAATTTTTCCGGTTGTTATATTAATAATAAGTTAAGTCAATCATTATAATATTATACAAAATACAAATTATAATATTATACGAAAATTATATATTAAAGCCAATATTTGATTATGGGAAAAATTCAAGAAAGACTTAAGAGATAAATTTATAACGGATATTTATTCGTCGAATTTACATGACGTTAAATCTCAATACGTTGACGACACCTCCTGGTAAACCGATGAGAATAAGATAAGTTGCATTGTCGTTCATGCGAGTTCAGTTGCACGGTGCGATGAGTCATCAGCCAAACTTAGACATCGCGTATCAATTATATACAGCTGGTAATTAAACGGAACGTCGATCGTAATCATTTGATTCGTTATATTGCAGTCTAAATGACGATTTGCTGCCACGTGAACTCAAGATGACATTATCGGCACATACAAAAATTATCTCGAGTTTACCGGCATTCTCTTATCTATTTATTTTAGGTACCCGGTTTTCAGGTATCCGAGACAGGTAGATACTTCTTTCTGCACTTCTTATCGAAATCAGCGATCGATCACACGCCGATCGAGTCATATGCTCTGATTAAATAAAGTGCGACAGCACTTGCTTGTACCGGTGAAATACTTCAACGGCAATAGATTAGATTAAATCCTCTTTGCGCAATCAAATTTGCGCGAGTGGCGGATCTTTGAGAGATAATTTTCCTCGTGGCGACCTGAAGGTCCGCAAGGTACGGATAAATCGGCGATTTATCGAAAAATGTATTCGGCAAATAACGGAGAAAAGTGTCGTGTATTTTTCGCGAGAGGAGCTCGTTTCCTTGCGGCCCGAGTATTTAGTACCTCTCTATTATGTACGTTATATTAGCGACATGCACCAGTCGTTTCTCACACATATGTACATACTATGTTGCATTGTAGAACACATGAGCAACGGGAAAACGACGCGTGTTAACTCGATATACAAGGGGCTCTTTTTTTTCAACGCTCACGTGCTACGATGAATTGCGAAACTCGCGCATCACACAGTTACATCATAATCAGCGATCAGCAATCGATTGCGCTTGACGTCCAGTGATCGACGCGCGAATGTATGGAGGTATCCCAGACTTACCTTTTACTTACTAATTTGAAGCTGATTTTACCGTAATGAAAATTATAGGCTCGAAAGATCATTGCACTGAAAAAAATTCTGGTTAAAAACGGACGAATCAGAAAAATCTTGTAGGAGTGATCGAATATTCTGGTTATTATACAGTATTGAGTTCTATTATAATAATCAGAATTTCTATTATAGTAACCAGAATATTTGATAACACTTACAAGATTTTCTGATTCGTCCATTTTTAACCAGAATTTGTTTTCAGTGTATGGGGTAATTAGAAAAATTCAATTTTATAATGTACGGCGTATAGAATGATATCCCTTTCTCGATATTGTTGCTAGGGAAACGTCAATTCCAAATTTCAAATTAAGCAAAGAATTCAAAGGTGAGAGGTCTGGGACATCCTGTATAATTATAACTCGCGCCATATCTACGATATTTATTTATCATACGAGACGTTTCCGATCGTTATTGAATAATTGCGTGCCTTATAATAAAGTTCACGTGGGTTAATGTATTCTAAAACAGCCGCAAGATTCGTGTGCTTTAATCGAGTGTTTTCTACAACACGATTTATCATTCGTCAATGTGTTTGAATTTTCCGCGAAAAGGGATGTGAAAAGTATTCATTTCATTAATGTTATTATAATGTTATTATATTATATTAAATTTATTATATTATATTAAAATAAATTATATTAAAAAACTAATTAATTAAAAAAGAGATGTACGCAAGATTAATCTTTTGTTTTCCTTCATCTCACAAAATGTACATTCCTTTTTGCTTATATTCTCTTTCGATATATTAAACTTGCACTCGTGAATGATGATGTGCGTATTACTGACAGGTATTAGCATAAGGCCTTCAAGCAGATTTTGCATTTTGTCATGCGTTGCTCATCATTTATCAAAATAGAAATATACGAATCGCGAAACCTTACGCACGATCGAATGATTTCAAATCGCAAGGCGATGCACGAATTGAGCAAAACGGAGCGCGAGCGCGGTGAACTAATTGAGCTAATTGCATTTGTTAGACACTATTTGTACGTGCCGATTCATGCGATGCATTTTAGTGCGTTCGTCTCGCATCACAGCCCACAAAGATCTCCGAAGCATACAATTTTTTATCCCGTTTAAAAAAATTGTCGAATACTCAATCAAACTAAAGTCTCAACTCTGAAAATCTTCACAAATCTTCGAATAACAGTACATAATTTTCAAGTGTTATAATTGTTTCTGCATGTCAGTATTTAAAAAAAATTTGTTTTATTTATGTTCTTGATTGAAGATCCTAGGATAAACTAAGAATACAATTAATTTAGCGCATTGCGCAATCGAAAGAATGAGATACGCAGTTTGCGTACAGCAGCATTATGCAAAACGACCTACAGTTGTGCATTGTAATCCAGCAGACGATTAGATGTCTTGTTAACCGGGTTAGTGTGACGCGAGACTGTTTACAGCTTTTTATTGTCATCAGGTTAGCAAATTAATTAATCGTCAAGTTGCGGCAGTATCGGCTGCTCATCGGTTCTACTTGTCATCGGGTCATTCAATTTGAACCGGGCAATTGCCGTAACGATGAACACACGCACATCCAGCAATTATATCGCTCCAAATCGCTTTCCTCTCATCCATCATCTAGCACTGACCGAACAGATGATAGCGCATCAACGTTAGTAATTAATCGCGAGCAAACTTGACAAGCTTTAACGTTCTCGTACGATCTAACAATAAGCAACAAAATTTTATTACTTTCATCTTAATTATACATTTATCTAATTTGTTTCAATTTTATTTGTTTTTATTTTATTTATTTTATAATTTTATTATATGTTTTGTTTTATTTTTTTTATGTATATATCTATCACTTTTTTGTTGCTGACATGAGAATTCTTATATAAATTTTTAATATAAATTACCTTCACGAAATTAGCTTGCAGGATTGTGGCAGGAGCTATGACAAGAAATCGATGACCCGCATGTGAAGCGTTCCTACGACATTTCGCTTAATATCTTTTTCGAGACGACGATCGAAATTTGACGGATGAATCATGTCAACCTCAAGGCCCAGACGACCTAGCGTATCGATCTACGATTATCCAGAACATTTGAATCCGTTCAACGATGACACGGCAAATTCTCAGCCACAAGTGCACCATGAGAGTAAATCGTCGAAAGACTCCAAACACAAGTTTTGGACGTTTGGCAGAAGTCGAAAGAAAAGATCGAACAGCTTCTCGATCAAATCGACTTGGTGAGTATTTATAAACAAGTATTTTTAGCCGTGCAAGTTCTTTGTGATGTGACTTGTGAATAAAATACATGTAGGCAATTGTGTGAAACTTTTACAAAGGAAATCATGCATAAAAGTGCTTTGATATTATGAAATTGAGATTATGACAATATTCCTTCGAAAATTTGTTTATTTTTTTTTTATTTTGAATGTTTCCTACAATTTCTTCAGAGAAACAAAACAATTAACTACCGTTGTAGCTGTACTGCATTGATTGTATTATCCACACAATTGTGCTATATGAAAGTCATGCTATATTTTTTCAAGAAAATCATTTCTCTCTAGGTGTGTAAGTACTCTCGCATTATTCACGTGATTAAAAAAATACTTTCATCAAAGTTAAGTTCTGGTCTGATTAACAATCGGAATAACCGAACTAATCAGAGCTGCGCAAAGAAATCGAAGAATCCGCGCCGCGAGCATCGTCATCGAATCGAAAGTTGAATTAACACGCGTTGCGAATACGTACAATAGCGAATACAATACAAGTGCGCTTCAAATTATCGGCCGTGATCGTTGGTAAAGTGGAAGTGATATTAAGCGGAATGAGGATGAATATAATCGACGCTTTTAACTGTAAATATGTATAGGAAGGCTTCACGCGCGTGATGTTTTAGAAGATCCGCTTCTTCTCGGTTTTTTTTTAATTCTTACACAATAAGTCAATTTATTTGACAAAGATGGTATAAAACAAGAATATTTTTTTATACAAAGTTATATCTGATAATATAATACTTCTCTTGGCACAAAAAAATACACTCTTGTTTTATACCATCATTGTCGTATAAATTAATTTATTACAGACATAACAAGATGCTGCTTGAAAACTTTCATGATTATCTTTGAATTCGCAAATGGAACGCCGTAATTTAATTCCGACTTGGTACCTTAATCGACGAAAATTTACGGGACGTTAATGATGACGTAGCATGTTGTGAATTTTCTAGTATGTGTCCAAAGTATGTCAAACGATGTGCTGTGCAATCTCGTCATCTTCGCGTGTGCGTAAATGTCACGTGGTCCGTTAAGACGACGCAAAACGCACAACATGATTATTATTGTCGCCTGCAGAATCAGAGCGTTCCTAAACGAATAATAAAATATTATTTTAATTTCATTATTAGCGTAATTATAATTTTAATTTGTAATGTAATCTTAGTGTGTGAAATTTTAATTAATTAAACTAAATATTCACATCTTTCTGTTAGAAATAAAGTAAATATAATTAATGCGAGTCTCAATTTAATATTGATCTTTGTCTTTAGGAATGGATTGTTTGGAAAGCGCAAAGAAACTCCAGAATCGATGGAAAAGAGGTCGGCGATTACAACAGGTTTGTCTATCCAAGTTAATTGCACTTTCGACTCCCATAAAACATATTAAATTAGAAGATAAAA
The DNA here is from genome assembly GCA_011638315.1 of Tetramorium parvispinum. Classification (NCBI taxonomy): domain Eukaryota; kingdom Metazoa; phylum Arthropoda; class Insecta; order Hymenoptera; family Formicidae; genus Tetramorium; species Tetramorium parvispinum. The sequence goes on along the minus strand of VBVR01001669.1, from coordinate 6,670 downwards.
ATATTTTAATTAATTAAAGCATTAGAAAGAATATGATAAAGAATTTATTTTTCAAACCATAAATCCATGTTTTCTTAAGAAACGATTTAAAAATTTATTTTATAATTATATTTAATGCAATTTAATATTATTTATTTATATTTTAAATTTAAGATCTGGAAAAATATAATACAATCGATAATATATTTTAAAATATATTATTACATAATGTAAAGTAAGAATGCCACTGCATGTATTACAGTTTCGACTACATACAAAAGGGAGCCTTGCGATAAACCGGCAGTACCTTCGCGATTGTCTAAGGATCAGCAAGAATTTGATGAAGCCTTAGGCACTTTGACAAGGAGAAGGAAATACACTTTCGATGACAATACCTCGAGATATAGCTCGAATTTGACGGTGAACGGAGATCCTACTAGGATACCTGAGCCTCAAAATACCACAATATCTATTATGAGCGACAATCTCACTCCAAAACCTCCAGCTAGAAGGTAAACTTTGCGGAATTAAAATCAACATTTAAATAATATTATTTCAAGTGTCTGTATTTGAAATTTTATTGATATGTAATGTATTTGAACAGAATAGTAAACTATAATTTTATAATTTCTGTATTTAAAAGTTGCCAAATAAAAAAGAAAAATTTTTTTACAATTAAAATTATATTTTCAATGGTTTTCTTTTTAGATTTGGACAAGTGAGCCCAAGACCAACGGACAAAATACCACCTTTGGATTTCGAAGACAAGCAATCCAAGCAAAATGGTAGTGTTAATTGTCACGACAAATCGGAAGAGATCCCAATTCCACCAATGTAAGATTTTTTACTTCTTATTTTTCATAAATATTATATTTTTGAAGTCGTGAAAATTTAAAACTTTAATTGCTAAATAATAAGCGCTAAAATAAAATCCTTCTCGAGAATATAAATTACTTTCTTGTCATAAGATATCAAAATGCAATAAACATACTTCTACTCAAGGTTAAAAAATTTCGCTTACGATATCCAATATTTTTCCCCCAGGCGAAGATTTGGCAATAGATCATCGCAAAGATTGAATGGAACCACGTCGGATGTCGAGGAAGATTCAATCCATCGATCCGGTAACGTTAGCCTGAGAGACGAGAATGAAAATGTGCCCGAGGATTACGTTTTCAAGAGATTCAACCAAGATGCCGTGAGAAAATCAAATTTGTCCATCAACAGTTGTATATCCGTTACCAGTACGACAAGTACGTATGGACGCAAAAAACGGAGAGCACCACAGCCACCAAAACAAAAAGAACAATTGGATACTCCTCTGGTATGACATGTAAATTGTATGGATGACGATGATAATATTTGATAAACGAGTGTAATAAATACAAATTGACATAATGATAATGTTTTCGCAGGAAGGCAATTATCTATCTACAGTGGAAGTGAATAAAACGGAGCCTATACCAGAAACGAGAAAACTTGTACTCCAAATAACCGAGCCGATTGATATTGTCAAGGTTACAGAAAATATGGACGAGATGAAAAAGACTTGCGAAAAAATAAACGAGTCATCGCCGCAGAAAGAAGAGGAGCAGACCGAATTATATTCGAAAATTATCGAGGACACATCGTCTGATAACGTAACAAAGAATATCGAAAAGAACGAAATGGATAATATTTCTAAGGATTACAAGTCTGAGGGAAAAGAAGAAAAAGATCTTTCAGAAGAAAAAGTAGCACTTAATTCCGAAACATCAGAAAAGACTGAATCCGAAATAAAAACAAATGAAAAATCAAATAAAGAACAATCAAATATCATTACTAAAGATTCTATCGAAAAAAATCCCGTGGATATAGAATATAAAAGAGCATCTCAGGAAAAGATCGAGATCATCAAGGATGTCGATCTAGAATCTGACGAAGTTTGCCTGAGAAAAAAAGGTTCGTCTAGTACGTTAACACGAAGTGACAGTTTTTCCGTGAAGGAAGAAATTGAAAAAATTGAGAAGCAGATCAAGGCATTGGAAAGCAAACATGCATCTAAAGAACAAGAAAATATCGACGATATGTATCAGGATGATCCAATAGCGAGCACTAGATTATCTATCCAGGCAAATCGTCGACACTTTTTCGAAAATATGGTGGATGGGCCATCTGGTCCAATTAAGTTGGAATTTAAAAAATTGCCACGTGAGCAGAAAGACATTCATGTGGTCAGATTAACGGATTCACCAATACCGGCCGCGGCAACTTGTGATCCGGTAAAGGTGATCGAACTACACATTTCCGAACCGATCAGGCGTAAACCCGAACTTTTGGATGAGGTAAATCCTATACCGAAACCCAGAAGACACAGTGCGCTTAGTTTAAGAGACACATCTGAATCTAGACTAAAGAACGAAAGTAAGAACTTAAAAAATGATGATAAGAAAGGAAAATCCTTCTAAAATCTTAAAGCTTCGTCCAAATTTTTAGACTTTTCAATGAAATTATATTATTTTTATGATTTCTACATATATTAAAAGCATCGTGTTTAACTAACTATAATTTCAAGAGAATCTATGTATTACAAATGAACTTATTCAAAGACTGTAAATACATTCTATTCATGTTTTTTTTTGTTTTCTTATTAAAATGCAATTGCAAGTTCATGCAATAATGAGTCAAATTTTTTTGGAAGAAAATTTACTATGGAGAGAATTTACTCTAGCATTTCTATCATATGTATGTTACATATTATACAGTGATAATTATACATTATCTTCATTTCTGATGTTTTACTATAATACTTAGCTATTATTTTTATTATTTATTGATATGAAATAAAGCATAGAAATAACTTGTGATAAAGTACATAATCTTACAAGGAAATCTATTAAAAACTCAAAAATAAAGCAACTTAAAATTAATAAAAATTAGGAAAGTGGAGAAAAATTATAAAATGCAGAGGAAGTGACAAGAGAACATACCTTTCTTGTTTTTAAAAATATTTAAGTTTATTGCAAAAATATCTTCGTTCATGATCTCTGTAATTCGATGAAATCAAAACTGAAGAAATAAAAACTATTTAACGATGTTCATTTTTGTTTAACAGTTCCTAATCGTTTCTGTTTATATTTTATAAACCTCATTAGGTTTGCATTTACAGTAGATACTACGCTTATACCATCTTGTAAACGTTTCTTCTGCTGATGCATCTGTAAAATAATAATTATTATATAAAAATTAATATATGACAATATGTATATTTATATTTAAGATAAGAAATGAAAAGTAATATTTACTTTGTTTTTGAAATGTGGCATTATAGAGTGTAATTTAGGAACTAATTTAATATCTGCCGCTATATGGTCAATGTCATCCTCTGTATATATATCCATTATTGCATCTATAGCTTCTGCTATAACCCATACTCGAGTTTCATTTTTAGAGAGATCCAATAAGAACGTGGAAACAAGCTGTCGAAAAGTAGTTGTCATAAAAAGATTTTACTTGAACAGAAAATTGGACAGAAGAAACAAAAATGATACCTTTATCGATTCGTAATTTTTCGAGTCTTTGTTATTTAACAACAGTACTAAATTACAGAGTATCCTTATCATATTAATACGGACATTCGTACCGACACATTCATGCACATCATTTAACATTGGTTGGATCACGTCACAAGTCAATTGATTTGATTCAAAGACATTCGCCCGTACTTCGACTAAACGTTGAAGAATAGCTCTCATAGCAGCAGAACTCGCTTCCGCAAGTTCTACACGTTTCTGTATGTCCTCCTTAATGATGTGCTTAAACTCTGCTGCAATTTCCGTCCATTTTCTAAATGCAAAATATCCAAAATTAGCAAAAATTAATAAAAATAGAAACGAAATAGCATATTATTTTTGTTTAAAGAATTTAAAAATGATTTACCCAAATAAATTGTCAACGCCTCCGAAAGCATCAATCTCTATACTGGGCAATAAATTGTTTAAACATAAATATGCTGCACACTGGATATCGTAAAATTGTTTCAACGTAGCTTTTCCCTCTTCAGTTTGATCCAGTATCTCCTGACTGTCTTTCACTACAAATTTAGTCTTGTCCCAAATTTTATCAATTAAATTACAGTTATTCATAACTTCAACCAGCTCCACTGAAAATGTTGACGTCGGTTTCAAATCTTCATTCATAGAATTATCATCAAAACATTCAGATTCGAGTTCCATTGCTTCAAAATCATCGGAGTCTGAATCAATTGTACTGTTCTCATATTCAAAACATAAGTTTGCTAAAATCTGTAAAGCTTGTTCCTGCATTTCCAACATCCTCCTATTTTCTTGTACCTTTTTCCTTTTATCGCTCGAAGAAGCACTGGACTCGTGTGGTAGGATAGACGTTAAGGAAGACAGTATTTGCCTATGGTCGATTGCAAGTACATCAGAGAGTACCAACAACACTTTGCGAAATACATGTATTCGATCAGTATCTGTGTAATTACTGACATTGATTAATACGTCAGCTACACAAGTTTTCAAGAACAATATTTTGGAAGCAGTCTTATCATCGTCGGCTTTTAAATCCAGCAGATTAGACAAAACTGATTCGCTCTGTTTAATTGTATTAATGGCAGCCACATTCTCGTCCGATAAACATATCATAGATCGTGTAACGACCGTGACAATTTCTATTCCATACAAATCAATATTTAAAAACTTTATCAAGAATGACGCCAAATCTTCCTCATTAGCTCGCTTGATTGCACTCTCATTATTTGCACATAATGTCCACAGCAAGCTAACTGCGTGAACAAAAATCGCTTTATCGTCCCCAGCTTCTTTCGGCTTCCAATCCAAATAGTACTAAAGAATAAATACAAAATTTATTTGAAGTAACTTTGAAGTATTCTTTAAGTTTTAAGAGATATTAAAATGTGTTATGTGTATGGCGTTTATGTCATATGCTTATTGAAGTTAGTACAAACACACTGGAACACTACACAATACATTAACAAATTACAATTGTACACGTATATACTGAAAGTCATCCAGAAGCCACAAGGCACAGATTAAAAATGAATATATGTACAGATATAATTAATTAAAGGATGATGGGTGGCTCCATGTTAACAAGTACTCAGTAAACACAAACTAACATTGCATCAATATTATAATTTCCTATTCAACAATATAACTGATATTTACACATATGTGTTATTACATTTATAATGAGTGCAAAGTTATAATATTGATGCAATGTTACGATTAATTGGTAGTAATGGTAAGATTTCAGGTTTTGTTCATACTATGGAAGTTAAGGGATTGAAAATACTGTAGGAGCACAGAAACCCTTTTAAGTTGCAATGTATGGGGTTTCAATCATGAGTATCAATCAATATTAATAAATAATAATGTGGACATAATTAACATAATTAAATACTTCATACCTGTCTCAGTAACGCAGTGAGCGGAGTTACAATGTCATCTTTGATTAAATCACCGCATCCTTCCTCCTTACCATTTTCAGCAATTTCTCGCAAGGTGTGCACAGTGTTCTCTCGTATAGCGGCGTTATGATCCAACAACAGTGGGCCGATTATTTTCGCTATCCCATCCTTGGTGATTTGCTTGGCCATCACAGAATCGCAGGACATTGACGCCAATATTTGCAGAGCAGACAACTTTTCTTCGAGATTACACGATTGTACCTGGGCAAAGAAAGAGAGATATTAAGAAGGGACAAACCCTAGCCGTATATCTCGTTGATTGCTATTAATTCTAATTAATTCTTATTACTTTACAAACTTAATTGTATGAAATAAAAAATGCCATGTGCACATATTGCACATATTGCATCTACAAAACGTCGTCGTTGCTCACATCGTCGTAAACATTCCGCAAGATCTTCTCCCTGTCACCGTCCGTAAGCTCCTCGTTTGACTCGAACTCCTGAACGGACGGCAATCCCGTGGGAGGATTCTCCTTGTGAGGCTTGCGCCGCTGCCGTTTCTGCTTACCCATCACTGCGAGTAATTCGACAACTGCCGAAAATAGTATAACGTATCTCTTCTTTCTCGTAGAAGATTTAACGTACCACCAGCCGAAATAACTCACCGACTATTATAACACTTGTTTCTCTCTACTGCTCTGTATCCAGTGCTGGTTCTCTACTCCGATTGTCCTTTCTTTCAGCACGTTCTCAGTTTCGATTTCAGGCTATGTCACGCATGGATTCAGCGCTCTATCGTAAAACGTATCCCGGAATACAGAGATCAAGCACATGGCCAGAGAGAAGCCTGAGCAGGGGGTCCAAACTTCCCTCTTGGAAAAGTAGGGGACACTTTCAGCGCCGTCTATGACATGTAGCCAGAGATATGAACTAAAATAAGTAGTGGGGGAATTGGCGGTACTTTAAACTGTACATACGCGTGCATATATCTTATAGCTGTGTTCGGTGGTTCGGAGACATCATTCGAGCTTCCGTGTATCATGTTATCCTTACTGTTCAACGAATGTTAAACAAGGATAAAATGAAACAGAACTCAGCCTATAATATATAGTAAAGTGAATTGCAGGTTTTTGAATAATGTTATTAAATTGTTATTTCTATTGCTTAAAACTATATAGAGAAATAATAATTCTAATGTTCTCAATAATTTGAGAACAGTATTGTATTTTCTATATTTTCTATATTTAGAAAAATATAT
>VBVR01001668.1:0-28203 GCA_011638315.1 Tetramorium parvispinum | reverse complement strand
TTATTACAAATTATTATTAAATATTGAAAAGATAATACATTGTTATATTTATGTCACGTTTTAAAAAAAAGTAGAAAAATTTATTTTTATGTTATTATTTGTACGGGCATGAAAATAGTCTGTTAATTAGTTGATTGATCGATTCATTTTGTACATAATGTAATTGAGAAAAATGCCTATTAATAATTTCTTATATGAAACAGAAATTAATGAAACTTCTCAGAGTATTTCTTATAATGAATAGAATAGAATTTTAATGTCGCGAGCAAAGTGTTCTTTTGATATGCAAAATGTCGGCAAATCCTCTCCTCAATTCAATAATGCAGCATTTCAAACTTCCATTAAGCACTTAAAAATAATTTTATTATCGGTTTGCTTGATATGTAAATCAAGTGCTATTTCGAGAAGGGCCTCTGAGTTTCATTCAGGTCTTTTTTACGTATTAATCGAAAAGTATGACTTTAATATTTACCATTCTTCTGATAAATCTTTTAATTGTTTTTATTAACATTGCTAATAAAATGTAAACAACTACATTTGTTTAATTATATATTATTAATTGGGTTTGTTTAGGACTGGCTAATTGTTGAAAAACGAATTAAAAATGATAATAAAAACAATGTAGAAGCTTTCGGTATACGATATAAACTTATTGCTTACAAGGAGTATGACAAAATAACATATTAGCAATGAAGAAAATAATTATTTCACTGTAAATAAATTAACAACAATAAAGAACGACTGAGTAATATCTCGCTTAATTTAATTTATTAAATAGTGAAACTCAGGAATATAAAATCAAAGTATAACAATTATTTCTAAACTGATGACTAACTTATGGTTTTAGATCTGGGAGCAGAAGTTGACGTCGTTAATGATAGTCTAAGATCGCAAACAGACCGTAAGACCATATAAGTTAATCACTGTACGCGTACGAACATGGCAAGCAATGCATCTCTGCCAAAATACAAACATAGTTAGCCATGATTTGCTCGATGTCGATACTGTAGCCGTAAACAAACGACAATTTCCATTAGTATCAAATGACGAACACCTCGATCGTGATCGTAAATAAGCGTCGAAATCGCGATTGTCTTAACTCGTTCACGTCTGAGAACATGTTGTAGCTGACATGCGACAAACAACGTGTTATCAGAGCTAAAGAGAGAATGAGGAATTATGGAGATATGCTGATAAATAGTAGATTAATAAACATTTAGAAAATATAATAATTTTGTTGTTAAAAGAAGTTTAACTTTTTATTTTCTTACAATTGTACACTCTAATGTATTACAAATTGATTTATATAAAATTCCATATTTACATATTTCTTATAATAAAAATAATAATATAAAATATAATTACATATATAATATAAAATAAGCGTGATAATTCAAAATATATTTTTCCGGATTGAATTTCCGAAGATACAGCGATCATTATTCTAGATTAAAGAAGAAAACATAGGTGCGTATCGCGATTGAAGCTAGAAAGCAATGATCAATTATCTGTCGTTTCGCAGTATATCTCGGCAATCGCTGGCAAGACATATCGCATTATACGATGGCTGTTAAATTGGGGGATATCCGCAGGATCCGTAATTTCCGCCTTCAGGAGGTCGCCGCGCCGTACAGCGCAGAGAGTCCAATCCATCCCGATACCGTCCATAACCGTACCCCATACTCGACTGAGATACCGCGATACTTCCTAGACAGATCAATTTGTACGTCTCCTAGATCCCGGATCATAGATGAGCGTGTAATTGGGTGGCCCAGATCCGCGGTATACGGCCGTTGGGAGGAGGAAGGGGCTAAGCGCAAGGGATAGGAAGTACGAGTTAGGATACGCTTCATCGATATCAATGACGTTAACTGAGCCATGCTTCCCTCCTGATAGGCCGCCGCATAATTACCCAAACCCTACGTTTAGCTTAATAGTCGCATCATCGTTCGATAAACATATTATTATTGGAAGAACGGATATGTGGTGTGCGCACGGAGAAGCGCGACAGACTATGCGTTCGCATATTTGCGCAAATTGACGACGTCAACCGCCCTGTGGATGACGTTTTGATCCCGGCACCGTGAAGCAGCTTGTATGCTAATACCGTGTCAATCTGGGACCATCAACGAATCGATCGTAGACGGTATCTTTTATTAATCTGCGCCGACGATCACCTTTTCTCTTTTTAATCTCCTACGATGCAATTTTCAACGTTCATTACTTTTCACGGAACATTTTCAATTCGAGCAGAGTCATCCATTATTTGTTCCCATTTCAGACATGAGATAATTCCGAATTATAAGACGTATATTGTATCGTGCTTTGTATCTTCGAATATTCTAACGTTGCTTTAACGCAGGTTTGTCTAAATTAAACGAAATAGCGTTTTGTTAACGTTAGTATTTGGAAAGAATGCTTTTTCTTATAAAAATACGTATCTATTTTTAGACAATTTTCTATTAGTTAATACTGTCAAATGACAATAACATTTAATTAATATAAAAAAATTATAATATTTATAAATATTCAGTACGGAATACTTTCATTTAGACGTATTTCGTCGATCGTATAATATACCTTTGATTGTTTAAGATACTATGAAAGACTATGTATACAATTAAACGTTAATGAACAAGTTAAAAAAGAATTATGAAAAATGTAACAACCTAAGCTGTTACATTGATATAGTGAGAACATTTTCGGTATGGATAGGATAATAAATGACGACGAAGAGTGGCTTTTTTCTTGTCCGCTGTAGCATGAAACAAGCACAATGTTATCTTGTGGAAAGATTCGTCGCGGTAAACGCCGGTTTTCCTTTTGGCTGATCTCGTCCGCGGAAGTCGCCATAGAAACGTGACGATGTGACGGCATTGCGGATAACGCGATAACGAGCGGATAATCTTCCACGGTGAGCTGACTAAACAGCGATTACACCCTTAACTTCTCGCCTTTCTCGTACTCAAGAATTCGCGCCACGAAGTTTAATGGCGATAAGCGGCGGTGCTTAGGCGCCTGACGATCCACTTTCCGCGCCGACCATCCGTATTACCGATATTATTCATCGAATAGGATTTCCACGCTGAGTCTTAGTCACTCATACGAATAATTCATCAAATTGGAATCAAGCATCTACGTTGAAGCGCAGGATTATACTCCAAGATTTCCATAGGGAGATAATAGAATATTCATTGCTTTCCTAAGAAAATGCGGTCTTTATGAAAATTTATACAATTTATTCTTTCTTTCTGCAGGCATCCCATGTATAAAGGATATAATTTATATAAATATTGTATATTTAATTAAAAACTGTTAGATATATAAAGAATATATGTATTAAGAAAAACGATACAAAGTTTAGATTTTTCAATGTCAATTTCAATGAAATATTTTAGAAAAAGACAGAATTTCTCTGGGATTTAAAAAATATTTTTAAAAAATCGATTGTTCTATACAATGTTAAAAATGAAATCGAAGGGAATATTAATAATTTCTGAAAATTTCTTAAAAATCTCTAAGGATGGGTTGTTCTCCAGCATATATTTATATTTATTTAACAGCATAGGTTTTTTAAATACAAATTTTTTATTACTTAACCAAATTAGAATAATTGCTATTTTCTTTCTTTCCATCTATTCAGGTTTCTCGTTTTACGCAATTCTACGTATTTACAAAGGCATAAAGACAATTATAATCGATCCTGAACAATTTAGTTATTATTAATTTAAATAAGTAAATATTTAATTATTAAATATCGATTTGTGAGAATAATGTATAATGATTGTGTTATAAATGTTATAATAAGTTCCGATAAATTAGTCATTACGCTATTTACTTCGTGCACTTTACTAAAATGGTAATAAATTTGTGCAGTTAAAAGTTTTATTCCAAAAGGTATTTATTTTAAACGCAGTACAAGTACAAATGTATCGATGTATTTTAACGACTAATCTTTTTTCTCCTACAACGGAGTATCGCATGCAATATTCTCAAATGCTTATTTAATGGCGGACAAGACTCCATTACCTGCATTTATGCCCCATATTGCAAATTTATGGTACAATTAAGGCGAGCAAAAATCATTAAGGTTACTTCTTACGATCCAACTTGAATCACTAAAACATTGGACGCTGCTTATAAATAACGAAAACGCATATCTATTCTCTCTTTTACAAGTTAATTATAATTCAGTAAAGTTTTTCGATGTTAGGAAAATTAATTTTTTAAATATTTGTAAAATATATATTTCGATCTTTATTATAATTGCAAAACCACAAAAATTTAAACACACTCATTTCTTTTTATGTCACTTTCTATTTAACATAAAGCTGGATAGTATCAGAGTTCATTCTTTTCCTTTATGGTTAACATTGTTGAACTTCGAATCTTTATTTTTCTTACCGCTCGATGAACTCGTGCTAAGTATTAAGACCATTTGAATTTAGTATTCCGCATTCACGTCGCAAGCGTATGCGGTTGCATGTAAAGTCCATGCGGAGAAAAAGAACGTTGGGTATCGTTACGCTGTGACATTGCCGGGGGTAAGACACCGCGCTCTTTCCTGACCAGTAGGGAAATGTCCCGTTTCATATCATTATGCATATTTATTGCCAGCTTGCGAAACAGCCGCCACCGGGCCCATGTCGTGGCCCGTGGGCCACGGTAAATAACGGAGCCGCGGTGTATATGTACATTGCTCGACTGTCCCAGTTTTAGCCACGTTGCGAGAATAACAAATAAATACATCGGCGAAAAGTAGCTGCGGCTAAGTTAAGCCGCTCGCCCGGCCATAAATAATGAAAGTTCCGGCGTTTATGGGCGCATACTTGTGCGGAATAATGCGGACCTTCATGCACCAGCGGGTGCACGCGCCGCGCTCGTTCAACTGCGCGGCATCGCCGTGTGGTGCATCATGAATCGCGCGTTCCTGCTTTTATTCGCCCCTTCGCCGTGATTTCGCGATGTTGAGGGCAACAACCACCGGTGGTTGTTGCTGCCGCTGAAAGTCTCTTATGCGGCCCTTGTAAAAAAACGGCAGGATGCATCCGAAAGCGGTTTGGAGAGAGAGACTCGATAATTCGCCGAGAATGAAATGTCGTAAGAGAAAAGAAAACGAGACACGCAATGAAACGTCCAATCAATCTATCGGTTCTATTAGCTTCTTGAATGAGTAGCTTTTATAATGGACTCTATTCATTTTATATTTCCATAATTTATTTCACTGTCCCACAAGATACTCTCTTCTACGAGCTATTGTATTCATTGAGAATGTTAATTTATTTATATGAGAATATTAAAGATCTGAAAAGAAGCATTGGCAGGCTGCACGAGCAAGCGTAGTAAATGTTAAATTAAATATTTGCGAAATATAACGTTACCCTCCAACTAGCCAGCCGCGGCGCAATTTAAACTTACGGAAAATGAACGAAATGGAAGTTACAGTGATTTAACATAGAATTATGCAAGCGTATATATTGCCTTCCTTCGCTCCCAAACGATTGAGGTACGCCTTTGACAAATGTTAATGGGATTTAATGTTAAACTATATACGCATAATTTAAGAAATATCGCTGTCGTTTCTAACGCAACGAAAAGAATAACTCCATCGCCTGTGTACCACTATTCGTGATAATATCTGTTATAAGCGTTTCCGATCCGAACATAGTAGTACAACGCGCGCGCCTGGCATGTGATGTGCATCGGACGTCATGGATGGGTAACGTAGACTAAAATACATTGGAGCACCTGCATATTCATATGCAGGTCATATTCATGTAAATGCGCACGCATTACGAGAAGCGTGTAATACACGACTAAGACAAAGAGTGCATGAAAAAAATAGGCTCCGTCGACAGATGCGCGCAATCTACTCGAAATTTGTATCAAAGACCTCTCTCGCTTGTGGTTTATGCATAATAAACACAAAGATTTTCACGTTCCATTTATTATTATTTTCCTGTGAATCTTGTATTAGCATTAATGGCTACAATAAAACATTAAATTTCTTACAAAGGAATTGTTAAATGTTCTTGTAATTGATTTGAATCTTACAGTTCGAATCCGTTAGCTTATTTTCATGATTCGCTTATTTTCATATTGTATTTATTTTGAGATGAGATCAGCAAGGTGAATGATATTTATACTAAATTAAATAAATAGACAATCATTTTTAGAGCCAGATCTGATTGGTGGTTAGTCTCAATTTAATCACAAAATTAATAATATTCTACAGACGTTTCGGCACATTGGTTTCGGCCATCTTCAGTGTAACAAATTTTTCACTTACATAAATTCTTAAAGTTGTATTCACGGTGACGTTTGTAATGCGGATGCGTCGGCCGGCCGCCCCTTATCACTTCTTCTTTAGATCTCGAGTCGTTATTATCTGAGCTTGTAAGATACAGTCCACACTTATTAATAAATATCACGATATATTAAATTCATGAGCAAGTGTTTTATTTTAACTAATTCACCTAAGAAACAGAAATAGTTCACGAAACATTTTCTAATCAATCGTATCGATCTTTAAAAGAATCGATAATTCTCTTTCTCCGATGTAGAAAAAAATATATTTGATAAATCCTTAAGAGATTCAGTTAAATTGCCAATCGCGATTGATCAAAGCGGGACAAGCAGATATGAACGACGCTAAAATGTATTGTATTTGTATATTACAAGAGACGAAAGTTTCTTACGGATCTAAAATGAGATGTACGTATAATGCAATTATGTAACCGCATGTTTCAAGTCGAAACCCTTTGCACAGATAATATAAATTATAACTTATAATTATGAAAGTTTTGCAATTAATTTGAAACGCTCCTAGGATAACTACGATGGCACAAAGAATTGTACTGCTCAAACTGCCGCGGAGTTTCAGGTGGATCCGCGTGCAGTTAGAGCCACGGTAATTTCTTCGATTGCACGCAACGTGGCAAGAAACGCAAGAGACGTAAATTTTCTAAGTGTTTATGCCACCGGGAGGTAAAACATTCTCCGCTCGCGCGTAAGTAAATACGAACAGCAGCGCGCGAGGGCGGACAGGCCGCGGGATAGGGGCGCGGAGCGAACCCTGGAAGTTCGACCTGTACAACTTGCCGAACCAATATACTGCTGCGGTCGACTAAATGAAGGAACTTAAGTGAAAAGTTTGTCCGTAACCTACGAAAATACTGCAGTGCCTACGTATTGAAAACACGAGCGAAATACCTTAAGAAAGTTGCGGACGGCGGGCAAGGGGATAAGGAACGTTACGGACAGACATTGCGCTTGTCTTTCCGCCGGTCTTCCGACGCGCGAAGGCGCCGCGCCGCGCCGCGCCGCGCCATGCCGCGGGAGAAAATTTACATCTTCGCCACTCGGAATACGAAACGATCCTTCACCGTTGAAGATTTCGGAATCCAGTCGCGTTACAGTTTCTGTAAAGGGCGGGACCTTTTAGCATTCCGCCAACGGATTTCGTTCGCGCGCGCGCGGGTGCTGATAATCACGAGATGCCTCTTTTACATTTTTCGTGCGATTTTGTACGAGTGACGCGTATCCAATAGCAGTCTCATGATACTCATTTGAGGGAATCTTGTAAAACGTTAGAAAGGTAATGTCTTAATCTATAAATTGAGTTTCAATTGAATTTTCCAAATATTAAAGGAATTTTAAATCGGTTTCAAATCTGACTCGCGCCCCTTTATACACTGTTACTCATTACAGAAAGTGCAATTTTGTGAATAGATTCAAGCGTGCACGCTACAAGTATGTTTCAAGATAATTTTGTGTTGTACGCATATCATACGAGAAGATTAATTCCCTTGTCTCTTGGGGAGGATCGAGGCGCCCTTTCCCAATTACGTAAATTGCGCGTGTGCTCGGTGCTCATCGAAATTATGTACGATCCACGTGTGGTATAACTGGCATGTACGTTCTCACCCATGTCAGATTTCGCTGTTTTCTTCCAGTTTGGCAGACACGCTATTTAGGCATTAAGCGTGTGTAGGTGAACACGTGGCTTGCCACCAGATGTGCACCTCGTTGCCTCACACCTGGATACTGCCTGTAAAATCCCACATTACAGAGATTTAGTAGTATTAGTGAGACGTATATATGACTAGCGTAACATTGGTTATCCAATAATGTTGTCACACTCGCGGCTGTTTGAGCCGCATTGCATCAATCGGGTCGATATTTTTAACCGCAGCGAATAAATCATAAAGGATAAACTGTAACGGTCACACATAAAAGATAAAACTTTCAAGCTTTAAATAAAACATTATTAACTAATATTGCATCAACAATTTATGATGTCAACTCGGGTGCAATGTAGCACATATGAATACATTATTGACTGTTACATTTATTTCTGTTTGAAATGCATATTGAAGTTACAGTTTAAACAAGAATTTATTTTGTTGAATTTATTATATTACGATAATATTTAATAATTTTTTCATTTGATTAAACAATTATAGCATTGTTGTAGAGCTCAATTGTTCTTAATAATTAAATTGACTTTTAATTATTTTAAATAACAACTTAGACTTGACATATACAATTAACGTTTATTAAAGTGTTATGTTATTTATAGTGATATGTGTACTATATTGCCATTTTATTTTTACAGATACGTGATTATAAAATTTTGCCTCTTGTGGGAGCACATGTTTCATGAGCAATTAATTCTTCTTCATGCGTGAAGTGAAATCAAGCTCGAACGCAATGAGAAGGAAACAGAAATTAAACTGAGTATCGATAAATCAAGTTCTTCTTTCTGTAACCGCAGAGGCAGTAACGAGGGTGCAGTCGCCGCGTAATAGTTTATAGATAGACTAGTCGTTGTATTTCCCTCTTGTTCCGTGAAGTGTATAGCTTACGATAAGACTTTGCAGCCAGGTCTCTGCAACGCGCAAAGCCAGATTCACGGTTTGCTTTGGAATTGCAGACCGAGACGCATCTAACGCAAGCTAGTTTAACTGGCAAGAGCAGTCAAGTGCATCGGTGCGCAATTTATCGCGAGACGTACCATTTAAAAAGAGCAAGACATTTTTTTCAGTAGCCTTTCTCTTTTGATGTGACGTGTAATTGTTTAAATTTTTCTTGATTTTTAATGAAAATTATAAATTGTAGGTTGAACAAAAATAAATGATTGGATATTCCGAGAAAGAAATTAATCATAATGGAAAATTAAATTTTTACACATTATTTTTGCACATATGACGTACGCTAATATTCTAATACAACGTTTCTTTAGAAAAAAAGATATAAGAATTGTATAAACAGAATATTTAATTTCAATTTTACACTTCTCAAATGCAGAATAAAGTTTAGAAAAATTTTATTTACGCTTCAACCGACATCTCATCGTTATATCTCATCATTCGTGGCGCGATAAAAACGATTAAATGCGGGATAAATGTGAATCGTCGATCGTTTCTCTACCGTGCTCGCGATGTAAACGGGATAAATGCGCGGTTCTCCCGAGGAGAGTAGTGAGCGTGCTCGCCGGTAGCAATGTGACTTTACGGAGATTCGCAACCTAGAAACGAGTGTAAATGTGCTGTCGCAACGGGCTAATATCTCGTAAAGCGGTGTCCGTAGACCACGCCGTCATCGGGGAGTTAGGCTACGGGGTGCAGTTGCAATTCAGAGTCGCGGAATGCTGCGACTATTGCGCTTACGACCACACATAGTTGCGCAAACGCGCACGGACACAGTTACTTCTCTCCCGCGCGCGCGTTTCTTCCTTTTTCCCGATATAAATCAACTCGGGCGCTACCGTAAACTTTATTTGAAAGTACCGGGAGAAGATTTAAAGCCGTAGACAAAAATAATCTCGAGAAAGAGGAAGAAGGAAAGAAGACGGTAAAGTGGCGGCATGGGGGCCAGGGTGAGGCGAACTGTGTGGGCAGGAAGACGGACGAAAGAAGGACGAAAGGTGTGCGGCAGAGGGAAAGAATGAGAGTTTTCCCACGTAGATAGGATACGAAGTAAAGTCGATAAGATGTATTGGACCGTGAACAACATTGGTTGCGGGGCTAACACTTCTTTACGTTCGCGCAAGGCGGGGTGGAGAGGTCATGGGTTAAAATTGCCATACCTACTGTTGCCATTGTCCGCCTTATCCACTAAGGCATTTCTCCGTAAATGAAATCGAAAAACTGCAATTGCGCACTTAAACGCAAGCGATAGCTGCATTTCGCTTATATGTAATATCCGTCCAGCCGGAAGAAAATTTGAGAAAATACGCAAGCGTACCTGTAAACCGACAACAATGCTTCATGCTTTATTGAAATTCTTTACAACGAGAAACAAATATTGCAAGTTAATAAATACTTCCTAATATAATTACATAACACATAATATTAAACAATTTATTTTATTTACAAACTCAAACATATTTTCAACATTATTTTCGAGATTATAAAAATTTTCTAATATACCTATTCTTTGTTTTGTACAAATAGTTTATCACAGAAGAAAAATAATAAAAATTTAAAAAATGAACTATCGTATCAGTTGTAGTAAATATTTTTACAACTATTAAACTTATTTTTCTTTTATAATTAAAACAGAATCTGTGTTTCATCTCATTAAGTAATATTTTCCATATTAAAATAAATTCAATTTATTTTAACAAATTGAAAATTTAATTTTAATGAATTGCTAAATTAAAAATTCTGTACAATAAAAATGAATATTATTTTATTTGAAAATTAAATAAGAAAAATAAATTATAAATACACTAAAATTGTAATTGTATTGACTTTAGATGTGCATAAGAAAATTATATCTATATGTGTATAAGAAGTGTATCACTATGTTATATTTCAAATTTTATTATCGTATTGATTAGTACATGATGTGTTGCGTACTTAAGCATACTTTACAATCTTTAGGATAAATAACTCGAATAGCTCAAGTTCCACGTGGCGGTGAAATGCCTGCCTTCGTGATATCGTGCGCCTTTGTCCCTTCAACAAGAACAGCGCGAAGTTTCGCTGAAGCGGTATAAGTTGTCGTCAATCTTGAGGCGACCTGCGATATTTGCATAAAGAAACTTTTATACGGGGAAGAAAGGGCACGCGGAAGAGACTACGACCAATTTTCCGTAGCGTGTCACATAACAGCACCCTTCGCTTTAGTATCCTTCGATTCCGACGCGTGTTTTCAAAGTGTCCAACAAATACGCGCATAAATTTTACGTATATTGGAAACTTGAAACCTGTCAATGTTGTATACAATGAATTATGCACTTATAAAACTTTAATACTCACACTATGTCAAATGCATCGAAGGACAATGTTTCCAATTTGTTTTTGAAACTCCAGTTTTAATTCTATATTTCAATATTTAGTTTTATTAAAAAATATCATACGTATAATAGAAGGCCTCAGCAAATTAACAATCAGATTTTTTTTTTAAATATTTAATACTATAATGAATGTAATAAGAATTAATTAGATATTTTAACAATTATATATTTCCCGAAAATTAAAATTTTTATCGTGAATCGTTTACAAAATTATTCTTTAAAATTATTTTTAATTTTACTTTTAGTATCTAATTATAAGTATTTACTTATTATTTAATAGTTTACAATATTTAGTGTAATGTTTTTTCAAAAGTGGAGATTTTATCTTATTTTCTTATTTAAGTAATTACACGCTTTGATAAATTTCATCAAATTATTATATAATTTAGGTTATTATATTTAGGTTGCTTTCAATAATATACATAAATAGGCTAAAATATGTTGAAATTCCACGCGAGTTTATGTAGTTCAGCAGAAATTGTTGCCTACGCATCGTTGCATGCTTATAGAATTTTAGGACCTTACACCCCTCTGATATGACGCATACTATACATGCACAAGAGAGTCGTTTTATTGCGCATATGGGATGGTTTAACTAAATTATTTTCCGCGTAACCGCTGAAGCGGTATGACATAGCCGCATAGTTCATGGATCAAAGGTTACTGCCGAACATTCCCAGCCTTTCATGTGCCGCGCGGTAACTTTTCGTTAGACGAGCCAAGCTATCAAGATAATCGTTAATTTTGGTTTTCATCGCAGTTTATAGTATTAACATTCGATCGATTGCAATCTTCATAGATGTTTGAAAGACACTTTACGCGGTGAAGGATTTCATTATGTGACGCGTTTAAATTTAATGAATGTTATATATATTGTTTAATTCTTTTATTGGAATTTGCACATTACGAGGTATTCACAATTTTGTATTAACTATTTAAAAAATAATTGTAATTTGTATTATTATCTTTATTAAAGATTATTATTGTGTGATTATCATTGTGTCGCGCGAGAGTGTGAATATTATACAATTACTAATGGAATGTTATACAATTAATAATGAAAAAATAATATAATGGAAAAATAAAACTAATATAATGGAAACAATGATTATTGTTTTATCGTTATCCATGAATGTCATTTCTTGTAAAGAATGGAATAATTAAATTTGTATTAAATAATGTATACACGAAAAATCGCCTTCAATAAAATGTTATCAGTAAAAGTTTAATAATATTTGAATGCACATACACACATATAGTGCATCTATTTCATGTTGCCGAAATTCTGGGCAATCTTATACTATAGATAGCTGCAATTTAGAAGTTTTCGACGCGATGGATCTATAATCGGTTTCGCTTTGAAACTATAAAGGTCGGGCGTTATTAAATTAACGATGCAGTGTCTGTACCAAGGGGTGCGGTTGTAATCCGTTGCATCAAAAAGTCACAAGATCATTGGCGGACCGATAGAAAAACTCAATATGCATACTAATAACGTAGAACTACGATGCTCCTGTAATGGTAGTTCTGGTAGTCCAACTCCGCAGAGAGTTAGCCACAACTCCCTGCTCCATCTGTGAACTGAACCACGATCTCTTGGGAATCTACTACAAGGTACTATGTGAAAATTTCATGTAGATTCAAAATATAACTGATTTATGTTGATTAAGAAACACGCAGAAAGAAAGAAATGTCAATGTTATCTGTCAATGGCAATTTTGCTTAAAGTACTAACAACAGAGCATATTACGCGTATACATTCGCGTGTAAATGAGAGATATAGATAAATGTAAAATATGCCAGATGTATAACTGTTAGTATTATAAATTGTTTCAATAATTAGAATTTCAAAGTTTACTTCCGACATATTTCCAGTCATAAAATAAAATTAATGATTGATAAAATAATATATAATAAATTAATCAAGAGCTCAAATAACGTTATCAACGTTACAAATTATTATTTTCCAATTATACAATACCAATTATTTTATTTTCATTGTCTTATAATAGAAAATTTGTTTTATTATTATTTATATGATTTTATTTATACGCGATTTCACGTGTATCTTCAAATATATAAATATTAATTTTGCAATATTTAATAAATATTCACAAGTCTATTTATATTGTATATATATACGTGATACATTTGTGTGTGGTAATAAAAAATATGTGGTTGCGTCTGAAGAAAGCGAATGAAGGTGGAACGCTCATAATGGGCAAGGGGTTAGACGAGTGGCGGCATAGAAGAAGCACGTACGTGCCAAGATAGGTTGGATGGGGTGGACGGGGTGAAAAGCCACTTCGATGATGTATCGCGTCGGAAAGCAAAGAAATCGGGGTAATAGGACTACCGAAGTACGTGAGTAAACTCGTATGTAGGTAAGGAGGCGTAGTGTCGCGTGTAAGGAACGACGAATACGAAGCGGTATAGAAGAGAGTCCGACAGTTGTGTATGCAAGGTCACGGCGACAGGAAAAAATCTTTGCACCTTCACAAAGTCCAAATATCTCGATCAAGCAGCAAAGTTTACGATAGAAACATGCTTCCCTCGTGCATCTTTTGTTACGACGTAAAAATAATTTAATGTAATATGACACGTTTTTCAACTTTGGATATTATAGAAGAGTAACTTTTTTTAGAATCTGTCAAGTTTTTAATTCATTGTAATAGTATCATTGGGAAACAAATATTAAAAATTTGATATACACCCACTTATGACTTTATGCGTAAAATAAAAACATAAAAATTCTTGTTCTCTTCTTTGATTTTTAACTTAATTATGTTTTTAAGAACTAAAGAACTAACATATAAAAAACTAAAAAACTATTGTTATAAAGAACTAAAATTTATGTCATATTGAACTGATATATCTGTATATTATTTCTTGTTCAATATATGAATAATTTAACATATGAATATTTAATTTTATCATACGCTATTTATAATTTGCAAGCAGATTATTCTTACTTTGCGCTTCTCGTTATACTGTAATATTAACTATAGCATATTATATATGACAATATGTTAACTATATACATAATGTTTAGTCGTGGCTATTACATTTTATATGTATATCATGTGTATAATGACATTCTACATATTACACAATATGACACACGTCTAATAGAAACAGAAACAGAACATGGTATTATAAATAATATATGCGCAATGTTCTCGTGTATATGAATATTTTAACAGTTACCTCCATGGAGTTCGTGCAAGTGGTATGTTATTCAATAACAGTAGCAACATATGTGGCATAATTTGGAACAATATTTGCTTAAATTAAAATTGCTTAGCTCATTAGCATGCCTCATTATCAAATCGATGGTTGTTCATTACTCCTCAAAAGTTGGCGCTTCATCGAAAATCGTCGAGTTTGAGTAATGGTGGCCGTGAATATGGAAAAAGGAAGAAAAGCAGAGGAAGCACATTCCTATTTTGCAACGGATCAACGAGCGACGACAAACACTACAGAACTTCATGTATATTTATGAAAAGACGCGAATGTATCGCAAAGTTGTAAAATTTCCTTTGACGTTTCACAAACCGGTACATCGCTCGACTAAAAGAGCACCCTTTACGCGGACGCCATTAAGGAAGCTGAATGTCTTCCCGTAGACGACGCGGATTCCTTTCATTTCGACTATTCTCTGTAACAGCCGTAGAACAGCTTGAACGTCTACAGACACTGATGAGCTCGTCTGCATCAGTCGGTCGCACACTTGTTGAGACGAAGAAAGGGCTAAGAATGGTTTAAACATTGCGATTTGAAAAAAATAAAAACACGCATAAAGTGTGATTGGTCATTTGGTTTCTGTAAGTGTTTTTACGCGATAAAAAAAAGTTTTAGGAAGAACAAGCTAAAATATAAATAAGATTCAGAAATATTTTATAATTATGTGATAACATTGATAATAATAAATAATATTTAAACTAGAATTTTTTTTATTTTATATTATGGTATTTCTATTTTTCAACAAATTATACAATACAATATTATTACAATATTTTATTTTGGATATAACAATTTTAAAAGCCAATTTTTTGTTTGATATTCAGAATATGTTCTCTGAAGTTCTGTGAAGTCAAAATTAAGAGCGCAATATTAATAGATAATTAAATTCTTATTCTAATATTAAATTTACTAATACTCTTTATTTTTAGTATTTATATTTGTTGATCTACTTATTGTATAGATAAATCAAGAGACCTATAAAAATAATGGCATATTTTATAATTTTTTATGCAATATTGTTAAGTAATATTAAATTATTGAAATTATTCCAAGTCATTGTGTAAGTGTAAAAATTTACAATTTTATCACATACTTACGCAATATATACTTTCTGAAGGAAACTTAAATTTGCATTTATGTCATATAAACATGATTGCACGACTTTTTACGACTTGCTTTTACGTTGTCTTCGTGAGAGCCTAAGTAAAAAGTTCGCGAACTAGCAAAGCATGAGTGACTCAACGTATCAGAAGTTCTTTCACGAATTGTTCTTTTGGTGGTATATTGAGTTTCCACAATTTTCGTTAATTTACCAGCAAAAACAATTGAGAAAAAATGTCGTACATTTCGTAGGAATAGATTATTGATAATCTGTGCCTGATTTATCGTACAATAATATATGATAAATAATGAATAATTAATCGAAATTGCAAATGTGTTTTGATATTTTATTGGTTATTATTATAACAGAAAATCTATACAAAACGCGTGCATGACGCTTTTTATGTAACTTCATGCATGTATATAAAATTGATCTCTTTAATATTAATTTTCTGTTATACATTTCGTAATTATAAGTTTAAAAATTAGTATAGTCATGATATTTTTAAACTCGTTATACCTTTTATTTTTTCCTTGAATTTTTCTTGAATTCTACAATCGTCTTGCATCCTACCTCGTTTTATCTTGTCTCACTCTGCCGCAAAGATGATTCTAACTTGTACTTCTCGTGTCGAGGTTGTGTAACTTTGGACAGGATTACCTACGCACAACGTAGCAGTTGCCATATAAGTTTATCTGAACTTTGATTAAGCTACATAGTTAGTTTCGATTAATATCAAGATTTCTGATAGACAAAATTTACATTACAACTTGTACACATTTACTTATACGAAATTTTAGATCGTTAGTTATTGAAGCGCACAAAAATGATGTTGGAACACTAGTTCTTTAATAACGTGCGTCAACGCAATGAATAGGCCATCATTACTTCAATCCGCGGTATTATCTCATTTTAAATCATATTATGTATATCCTGCATTGTAATATTAATAGATTAATGCCACACATATATTAACGCAATAATATATAATAATATTTCTACGAACAATGCCGTCAATCGTATCAATATGTGCGCATAGGGAATCAATTAATTGTAAAGTCGGTTTTTGATCTCGTATATTACTAATAATTTAGCTAATAATTCTGACGATTGATCACAGTCGTGCGATGATATCAAGAGTCGTGATAATGAATTTAGAGCTGAAAAGTAGAGCCATAAAATAAATCTTGCTGGTGTCGCGCGTCGCTGAATTATTTCATAGGCGTTTATTACGCGCTTTTATTAAAATCTTTATGAAATATAGCTGTACAATTTTAAGAAGGAACGATACGCAGTACAATTCCACTCATGAAGCAATTAATAAATCCAGAAACATGTGTTGTTTATAATATTTGTAAAATTATTAATTAAAAAATGATATTTTGAATAAAAAATGTGAAGAGCAAAGTGCCGAATCAAGAAATAGATAAATTTAAATAGACAGATGAATAGAGAAGGATGAGGGAAAGTGTGGCTTTGCTGTAACAATCGCGTCGTTGTGATATCTTACGCGTTCGCTATGCGCTTTGGACAGCAAGGAGAAACTATGTCTTGGGGATGCTGGGACTGATAGACACTTACGCGAGAAAGAGGACAAACAACCGAGTCTTGAAGAAGTGTGGAAACGTAAGAAAGGAATGTATAGGTGAAAGAAAAAAAGACGAAAAACAGTTATACCTTCTTAAGAATTTATAATATATATATATATATATACATATTATGTAAATATAAAATATAAATAATTGTTGAACTTTTTCTTTAAATTAGTTGTATTTTTTATTTTATTTATATTATATTTAATATTTTGAAAAGCGAATGGTGCGCGCGTTATGTTCTAATATAAATTTAAATATTTCATGAAAGTTATTTCATATTAATCATAACATTGATACGAAAAATAGATGCTATATTATGTTAAAGATCTTAGGCTATAAAGGCAAAATAAAATTTGATAAACCGAGGGAAGGGAAAGCGTCATGATAGTATTTTTGTAGCACGAGATATAAAAATAGATATTTTGGTCCAATATTCGGAATATATTCGTGAAAGCAAGTTACAAAAAACATCGTTACTTAATCGGTTACCTAAGTCGGAAAAACGTAAAGTTGAGAGTGTCGCGATGTGAAGACGCGTTTGCTTGCGAATGTCGAGAGTCGTTCGAGCAAGTTTTCGAGGAGAAGATGTACCAGTCATACGAAGAGTACCGCGTATCCGGGGTGCTCCAGCAGTGAGCTTGAAGGTGGTGAACGAGGACGTTGAAATGCTGGTCGGTATGCGGCGTATTACTCTCCCATTTCCGTAATGTCATTCGTTGGGGCGAAGTGGCTTCGAACATCAAAAGGCGGAATATTTTCTGATGGAAAAGCGCGCTCGCCCCCGCTAGCAAAGGTGATCTACAAGGGGAACCCCCTTGCGCGCGGCCCCCACATAAAAGAGGGGCTCTCTAATAAAAATAAACCCGGGATATTCGTATTTTCATAAACTTTCCGCGCGCGGTCTGTCCTCGTCCGGACGGATAGGCGCGTTAAAAGCATTTGCGCTTTTTCGCGTGCCCATCCCTAACGACGAAACGCTATCTCGAGCAGGTGAAGTTTTTCAGCATTTTCCAGCGACCAAGTGGAGTGCCGGCGGAGAAGTCGGCTGCAGGCCGAGCCACATCAAACGAACTGTCTAACGAACATTATATCTATATATCGTGGTAACATCACGGGGCGAGAAGTGCGTGAGAGAGGCGCGCATCGGAGATCTCGAGGTATAAATTGGAGAATGAGTGGCCTTACGCAAAAGCGCTTCAAAAGAGCGCGTCAAACGCGCGCCGGCTCTTCTGCGAATTAACACTTTCTACATTTTTGAAAGGCATAGCGTCGTAATTCGCGATGCGGTCGTGCGTTTTTGCCGCCTTTCAAAGATGTTCATGGCGCGAAATATGAGCTAAAATAAATGTTTTCGTTCTACTATGCTGAGGAAATATCAACTTTTGAAAATAATATCTTCCGTGTGAGAGCTTAAATTAATAAATTTTTCGTAACAGTTCTTATCCTGTAATTTCTAAGGACTCATCGATAATTTACTCGTCGACAATCAATAAATAATTCACTTGTCACTTGGAGTTTGTATTGCTAGAAACTTTATGTACATTTTTGGAGAGATATGTTCGTGAAAGATGGAGTCACACAAGTTCACACGATTTTCATCTAATGGGCATCTTTCGAAGTGCATCGTTGGCCGCGGAACACTTGCATTTCTCGTATGTTCTCCTTTGCCAGAACAAATGGAACGATTCTCCTGACCAAACTTTCTATTGATCGTAGCCGATCCTGATACATCTCAACCACCACTGTGACTCGTCGAA
This sequence comes from Tetramorium parvispinum, assembly GCA_011638315.1. Taxonomy (NCBI): domain Eukaryota; kingdom Metazoa; phylum Arthropoda; class Insecta; order Hymenoptera; family Formicidae; genus Tetramorium; species Tetramorium parvispinum. The sequence continues at coordinate 9,201 of VBVR01001668.1, read as the reverse complement.
CAGCGCAAACCATCCCTTACCACTTTTCTTTCCACTTGTTCCTATCCCTCTGCCTTTTCTCCCCCTCTCTACACGCCTCTCGCCTTCTGACCATTTAACACATACTCACACATGCACGATGCAGAATGTATAAGGGGCTCACGATGGCCGGCAAATTTACTGTAGTAATGAAACTATCAGGTGGCCTGAGTTATATCAGAGCTTTGCCGCAAGCCCGCCAGCCAATAGCCTGTGGCTACTATTTGTCTGCTTGCCGACTGTGCCGATTAAGATACTCGTGCGATTAAATCCTACTCTGCACTTCGATTCCGGCAGCGCGTGTCGTTGAAAATAATTTCGATTAGATTTAATTGAGGCTGTGCAACCACTCGTTTGAACCGTTTCTAGCGACACAGTGTGAGCTAGATTCTATTAAATTAAGCTATTATTAAATTTTGAAAAACCAAAGTCTACACGAAATAATATTCAACAGTATCTTTTTTAACTATTATAGTATATAATTTCATAAAGAGAAAAGGGATATATATATATATATATAATAAATAATTTTTACATACTAAGTAGTTATAAGTATTAATATAATAGAAATTCTTTTATTCATTTTTTAATAGAGGATTATCATTGATCTGTATATACATGACACACACGATATAATCTGTATAAACTAAATTTCGCAAAATTACTTAATTTTTAACTATAATATTTATCACTTTCCTTATACTAAATCTTAATAAAAAAAAAAGAATCTTTCTTAATCTTTAAATTGCAGAAATTCAAATCTCTAACGTATCGCATTGTAATAAATCGTTATTCGGAAACTGACTGAATTCCCGTGTTTCTTTTCACATCAGCGCTCACCGATGTTTCACGGTACGGAGGAGCCGAGGAAGTCAGCGTCTCGTGAAAGCGACTCGCGCATCGTCCTGCCATTCCATGTCCTGCCGATCGCATCTTTCCACCTTTTCGTCCTGAATAAGGTCGCGAAATTTACGGCCTACTTCCCCCGATGTAGGAGAGCATCGCAACGGCGGTGGACGCTGCCAGCGATTCGATTGCTTTCTCATCCGAACGCCAATCCCCCGAGGTCGTCGTTGCGGAACTATTCGAGCCGTTAATAATATACTGCCCGTTCGATGTATCGGCGAGGCGCATCGATCTCGATCGGTGACCCCTAATGATTCAACGACGAGTGGAAACGTATTCATCAGCGTTTAGCCCTTTGTGCGAAAATACAGTGGTAGAAGAGAGACACGCGACTCGGCTCGATCGACAAGACCCGATGTCGGAAGGGTTTGAAATAACGTTGGCAGTCCGTTAAGCAAAGATAATAACGGGTCACGAGAGCAATAGCATGGAACATTGGAAATGGTAATACGATGAAATGGACATACGATGAAATCGGTAGCATAGAGAACCGACTATATTGTATCCCATGTGCGCCTGACCATTGGTAGACAAATTGAACACACGATTGCGGTGACGTTATGACGCCGTGGTGACTCGGAAATTACGGAGATCCGTTTGTATCGGCGATACGTTGAACAAGAAGGTAAATTATCCGTTGAAAGTGCTAGGTACTCTATGCATAATTTGCCATTGAAAAACCGAAGATCCAATAATCGCTAGTGATTAATTAGCGATCATAAACGATATCAACGATTAACTGTGCAAAATATTTTTTTTGATGCAAATAATGTAACGATTTATTAATATTCCTGAAAAAATTAAACATGTTATATTACGCCAAGAATATTTTATAAATAAACTTATATATATTATTTATAAATAATTTATATATATTATTAATATTATCATAATAATTATATTAAAGTTATTTATATTTTAATATATTAATAAATGAAAAAGATAAATTTATTATTATCATATAATTGCATCATCATATAATTGACAATTAATTTCTATGCGCATATTGATTTTTTTCATACAAATCCCACTGTAATTAAAAAGCGATTTTACTGCTGGATTTAAAGCTTTCAGTTATTTATATTTTTAATTGTTGGCTCTGCCGTTAGATATTGATATTTTTCTTTTTTTATTTTTGTTATTTTGTTGAAATGTTCAAATGTCTTGATGTTCTGTATTGTATTTTAAGTTCACATTATACCAGAGGGATCTTGTCCCGTAATCTTTGAGTAAATAAATAAATAAATAAATATAATTTATATAAGCAAATCAAATTAATTAATTATTATTCATTGCCTACTCAAGCTTACTATTAATTGTGTTTGATTAAAATAACAAATATAGATGTCGTAGTCATGATATCTTTCCAATTATAGATGTTTTATATTATATTAAAATAAATCATTTATACGAAGATAGTATAGAAATAAAATGTTCCTTGTATATTAAAAGATGCCCCAGTTATTTTAAATTAGACTTAAACCAGACGCAAGACGTTTAAATAAAAATAGGTATCTGAAGCAGAAATATGCATATATATATCGAATATTTAGTTTATTAAATTGAAGTTAAAATAAAAATAACAGACATTGTCGCAACATGCTTACGTATTAAAAAGTGCCCTATATTTATTTTAACTCAGATTTTAATAAAATTTGAAATACGTAGGTAAAAATACACACAACACATATTTTATACATAATTACATATAACTATATAGAAGATAACACAGAGGTATCTTACATAATTTCTCAATTAGAAATTTCTTAATTAATTACTTTTTACAAATATTCGAGGGAATTTGCAGTTTTATTGTTTTAATTTAAATAAGGCTTAATTAAACTTAAAAGTTAAAAAGCCCTGTCTTCAAATATGATGTTTCTTTTACACACAAATTGTAGAATGACAATAGACGTGTTAATTACAATTATTCACTCTATATATTACAATATACACCGAAGTTAAATTTGTAAATTTCAAAGTTACATAAATAATGCAGAATTCTCGATGTATTTCATTGTTAAACTTGAAAAAGCGTGTTGCTCGATTTACACTTTATCGGACCATTGATTTATTCGACGATACCAGTACCTATATATGTATACATTGGGAATTAAATGGTTGGAGATTATATACCTATCTATGTATACGCGATACGATAGTAGATGCTACATACATGCTCACACAAGGACTGTTCACATAGAAATCGCCTCGAGGTAGTCCATGCCACGTCGTACCACATAAACCGCTGATAAGGCGACTCTGTGGCAACCCTATTGGCCTGGTTCCTGTCCTCCTTTCTGCAAAGAAGTCTGCAACCAACGTATATACAGTAACAACGAGGACTGTAGATACATACTGTATATCAACTCTGCATCTAGAAACGCATTTTGCTATCTCTTGAAATTGTTATTCGAATTTGCTCTTATTATCACGGCTCAAATGAATACATTCGTTAAATTTGTTACCATTACATATTTCTCGATTATCATTTTATGATTTCAATCATTCGTTTTAAAAACACTTGTCACATCCACTTTTCACAGTAGAACTGTATATTTATGACTATGTCTGTATTAATGAAATTTCAGATAAATTGTTAAGCAAATTACGAACAACGAAATATTTCGCACATTTATTTCAATGCGCGTGACAATAGCATTGCGCGCGATTGATTTAATAATAATACGCGGTGGCACTTTGGTCCGATAATTAGGCAAACCTGTGTAAATCGTTACTTTTAAATTAAATTACAATTGTAAAGGAGTGCAAAAACATTCATAACATTGAGCATGCGTTACGTCGACTTTATTGAAAAGACGTTAATTTATGAAATCAAAACTTGGTATTATTATTATTGAGGTTTTTATTTCGTTATAATGTGTGCTTATAATTAAATTAATAATATTTATTGAATCAGAAAATAATAATTATAAATCATTGTAAAAATAATTTTTTCAACGTAATTATAGAAATTGATAAATTTTATACCTTTCATGAAACTAAATAAAAAAATGTAATAATTGTAATAATTAAAATTGAATAGTCTTTCTGTTTCTTATAATAAAAATTATTTATGTTTATTAAAGGTTTCTTCGAGAAAAATTTTCATTAAATTTTGTTTCACATAGCAATAATTAATAAAAATTTGATAAGAAAATCAAAATTTTTCTTAATAATTATAATGTTGACTAGCTACTGGGACATTAGTTGTAATTTGATAAAAGTATGATTTCTATTAAACGCATCACAACTAATATATTTCTGTAAAGAATTTGTATCTCAAGATATGAAAGTATCATTATATATCTCAAAAAATTTATTGCTAATTTATCCGATTCTGAATTTTAAATATTAAAATTCACATTGAAAGTTAAGTAAATACAATCCATGTAAAGTATCTAATATAATATAGTAAACATCGATGGAAATATAATTTCATGTATTGAAATCGTTTATTTGTTTTGAATTGTTTGTTACAAATATGGAACGAGTAGATTTTAATTGCTGAACATGCTACAATGCTACAATGTGTATATATTTTTGTTTTGCAACATATGAAAATTTGATTTTGTGTATATGTACGCTTTATATTTCACAAAAATTAATAAACGCAATTTATACATATTTATATTATTTTATTTTATTTCACCTTCAAAATATTTGATTATATTTTCGCGAACTCGTAACTTATGTGCTAGTTAAAAATAAATAGAGTATTTAGATACTTTGATAAATACAATCAGATACTTAGTTAGAGTTAATGTCTCCTTTTGTTCTTTTTTTGCGAATTATCCAAAAAGATCGAGCGTATCGATTAGCAAAATTTGGAATAAATCTGCTCGTAATTCTATATTGAGACAATCTGCTTCGAATTTTATTCAACAATGTCATAAGTATGTTATATTAAATATATATCAATAATATCAATAATTAAAGTAATCATTTCAATTTTATTTAAATAAAGATAATATTTTAAATGCATCATATACAAATAATATTTATTGATATTTTTTATTTTATTAATAAAATGATGCCATTAAAGCCTTATTTTAATAATAAAATAATAAAATTGCTATTTTTTTCTTTTTAATACACAATTATGAAATCTTTTGATTAATAATATGCAATTCTATAACACCTTGTTAAAAAGTAATTTTGAAATGTACGATCGACAAACGAGAACGCTAGAAAATAAATTTACAACGTTTACATTTCAAACACGAGGGTCTCTTGCCAAAACAATTTTCGTAAAAAGCCACGTACACGTAAACAGCATGCGAGGAAGCAACTTCCCTCGAATAGCCCATAAAAACTTTATGAAGCACGTCAATTCCATCTACCCACCGTCACCGTGTCGTTCCAAAAAAATAGGCGCTCGCCGAAAGTCGATCGTGGGATTTCCTACGGTAAAAGTTTCCTATTCAGACTGCAAGCTGTTAGCGTAGTGAGTGAGGATGGCCCCGCGTCTGGATGGTCCCGTTCGTCCGCTTGAAAAACCAAGAATGTCCTATGCTATAACCTCGGCAATGATCCGGCAAACTCGCGGCAGTATTACGAGTTTGGAGAATTTTGATCGTGACCACACGAGCGAAAGTTTCAATCGTGTTTTTCCAGAAGTCTTTGAGTTCTTTCGGTCATATATGTGTTCTTTATCTGGAAAAGCATTCTTCTCGCAACACTCCATTAAGCCTCATTTCTTTTCTACTTTAGGTATATATAAAATGGAGTTTAAAGACATAAGAGTGAATTATTTCAAATATTAAAGTGCTCGTTACTTATAAAAAGATTCAAGACTTTAGATTTAATAATGGCTTTTTTTAGTAATTTAATAGTAGTTTTTTGGTACACGCTACAAATCTTAACTATTTTCCTCTCAATTGCTTATACACTAAGAGAAAAATATAGTTAGTTTTTAGACTCAAAAAAATCATAATTTTAACATTAATTTTAATATTTCTAACAAATGAATATGATTAACTTAACTATGTGCATCATTATATTAACCATAATTATCATTAGACATATTATAAAATTGTGGTTGATTCCAAAAGTAACTACATTTTCCTTTCAGTGTGCAATAATTCCTTAACACGAGCAAATCAGTAAAATGATAAAGAAGATATATGTATATAATTTTTTACTTACTATATTAGATTCTGACAACTTTTGTGTCTTTTCTAAGCATTTTCACTTCTTCGCCTTTAAATGCGTAGCGAGAATGTCGTACTTTTAAGCGAGAGACGCGAAGCGTTTTGCGTCTCCATTAAATGTGAGTGTAGTTTTTGCTTTTTGTGCATCTGTATATGCAGGTGAATGCAGAGGCATCAAATATTCACCAACTTGACATCCGCCTGCCAGTTACCGGCGTTGCCCGGAGGACAATCGGGACTCATATTCTCGTTCGATCGTGTTGCACGACCTCCCGGGGAATTATTTCTCCGTCGCTCTTATAGTCTCGGCTGTAACTACGTGCGGTTGACGTGAAACGGAATAAAGTATCTGTCGCTCTCTGCCGCGGTATTCCCACAGAAACTTATTAGCGTACAATCGTGGTGTTGAGGCGACAATGTGCGCGCCGGGCGTAAGTACAATTCATACAGCGGATACGTTCTCCCGCCGGCGACGAAACATATACCGGCGCACCGTGCCATCGTAGTTGTGTCAGGCCGTTCATGCGTGTGTCATGGCACGTGTTCGGGTACCACGATTCTAGGATAACTGTCGGGATACTTATACAAATTGAGACGTGAAGGAGATATGTCCCTCGACGGCGAGCCCGTTTTCCCATCTCGCCATCCTCCCTTATTCTTCCCGTTTTTCGTTTCTATCTCTCTTCCGCAGCTTCCCTCTACCTCGTCTTCCTCTACGCTCGTTTCGCTCCTAACGCTTTGGGAGTACGTACTCCCATAACGTGTACGCGAATAAACAAAACGGTAGTAATCTGCGCACGCAACCCGACAAACGCCCCCTCTTTATCGTAGAAACGCCGTTTACCCGTTTCAATATCAGCTCGCTAAACGAGATCTCAAAGGAGGCGCCGATCTAGGAGGTATACCCACGAATTTCCCCGAGCGCTCTGCGAGATTCCATTATGAGATGGTACACGGCGGAGGCCGCGTTTACGCTCCACTGACACGCAGATGCGTCAATCAGATCAACAGGGAATTCGGCTGGTTGGTATTGAGTCGTGATAATCGAAAATGTTCATGTACCCTTCGGGCAAAACGATTGTCAATCAGATTGATCGATAGATAAGGACCATTCGCACCCGCGACTCCTCCACGAATCTTTTGAAATTCGATTTTATGCGCGGGGTGCAGGTTTTCTGAACGTGGCCATCACGTTAAAACTGTCCAGCCTTGACAATTAGTTTATGAATGTCGGTGACAGATAAAAACGCGAATGATTGACCGAAATAGATTACGGATATTGCTTCGAATATTTAGCAATGCATAGACATTTCCGTGCTAGTCTCTTCTTCGATCTGATTTTTTTTTTTAATATACAAGATGTTATAAAATTCTTGAAATTCTTGTATGTCTCATTGATATAAAATGTTGAATTAATGCCTTTAATATTTAATCAATTATTTTGGTTTAAATAAATCAAAAATATATTATAAGATGTTTTATAATTCACTATATATTTTATTTACTATTTAATAAAGTGTCTTGTAATATTTTTACGAAGAATTGCAGATTATTATCAGATCGTGCGTTCTTCCGGGATTAGAGAAAGAATATTTTACATCGATTTCTCCAAATTGGAAAAATTTCATGTTTCACGAAAACTCTGGAATGTCTATTCTTCTTTTATTTCACACGAAATCGGTATAGTCAAGGATAACGATGGCATAGCTCCACGTGATAACAGAAGATACGTTAGAACGAACATCTATTGCATTAGTTGCCATTGATAAACTGGCTTTGGACGTGACATCATATGTGTTGGCATCACAGCGAAATCCAGCATTGTTTAGACTGTGTGATAAAGTTCTGCAATTCCCGCCAGCAGTTATAATGGTGATTGCTTCGAACGACAAGCGTCATCACAGTAACACGATGTAGCACGCGAAATTTCAGACTGGTTCCACGTCGTTAGAAGAATATGCATGCAAATTCAACGTTTGTACAGCGACACTTTAAAGGATTTTAATAGGAATGTACGTTCAGGGATTGAGAATGTTGTAAAATATATTGTAAATATATACTGATATTTACAATATCCGAAATCAAAATTAATAAAATATAAATATCGATATCACATATAACATTTTGATATACACATTGTAACTCTCTCTTTATTTAATTTTAATGGTAGAAACACATTGAAAATAACGAATTTATTTAAAAATTGTTACAATTTTAATCCCAAATTATAATCACACGAATAACAAATATACAAATAGTGATATGAAAACAATACGCCGCTTTATTTTCATTTAAAAGATGAATATGTTGTATAGAAAAGTATAAAATTGAATTCACGCAGAATCAAAAGCAAATATATCTTCACTTAGCAATTAATTAGTTGTGTTACGTGGGTATTGCTGCAAAAGTGATTTGTGAGATATTCAAGAGATCCTTTAATGAAATTATGTATGATTAACTTACGATTACGAATTTTACATAGGCTGCTCGAGGATCGCAGGTGTTGAGTGGCGAGAAAGTGGTAGGCTATTCAAGATTCGAGAAATTGCATTACGGAACGCGTATAATATCCGAAACTTCGGCACTTTGCTATAAGATTTTAATCAAACCGAACCTGTGTCTTCGCTATACACTTCGGTTAGTAAGTAAAGTTCTAGTGAGTACAAGGAATGATCCTATTTCATTTCTAAGAATATTTATTGCACGTCTTTTCTTTGTCCGTGAGAGAATAAACTTCTTGCTTAATTAACAATACGATAATTAGCAAAAATTCGAATACAATTTTTGCGAATCAAACTTTCCATCACTTAGAAAGTAAAAGTGTAACAGTGTTAGTGAGCAAAAATGAAATTATTTATTTTTGTTATACTTTAGCCATAAATATAATACAAAAATAAATTTTTATAACAATTTAATCTCAATTCCATGAAATTACAGCTAAAATAATTAAAACTAAAATAATTGTTCCACCGATGCTCGATTTTTGTAATTATATGTTTCTAATTATTCCTAATTATTTTATTCTTAATTAATTTTTATATTATATCAAATAAGGCAAAAACTTAATTACCAAAATTTTGCATAAAAATTCTTCAATTAAATCTCAATACATAAAATATTATAT
>VBVR01001667.1:0-28206 GCA_011638315.1 Tetramorium parvispinum | reverse complement strand
GTATACAGACAGATACTAGATCGCAAAAGACAACTTCCGGCCGTTGATCGCAAAATATTATGTAGCAGGCTGCATACATCTATAAAAATAAATATCATAAGAATTAATTTCCACAATAATTGCTAAACACAGGTAAAAAAAAAAGGTCTTTTTAATTGAGATTTTTCACGAAGCAGATTTCTTTCAAGTTTTGTATTCTCTTTCTTATTATCTCGATACTGACAGTTTCTTACCATGCGTATGTAAGCCATGAAGGCGTAGAATTTGCCCAGAATGTGCCTGGGTATCCAATCGCCCACGACGGTAACGGGTATCGTGCCATCCTTGGTCTCCATGAAGCAATGCTCCCGGTCATGGTGAGTTGTCACAAAATTCACCTCGTGGCCGTTGTTCTTCAACGCCAGGGCCGCGTCGACGACGAGTCTTTCCGCGCCGCCGATACCGAGATCGGGATGCAGAAATGTCACGCGTGTCATCGTACTCGCGAATAATCTGTTAAACGATGATCATCGTCGTGTTTTTATTGGAATGTAAAAAATTTACCGTGGCGCAAATAACTGTATCATAACATCATACCGGTCACCATTGGCACTAAACTTTTACTAGGTGTCGACTACACTAACCGACACTGACCGGCACACAAATGCCCCTGGACATATCAAACTCTCGAGAGAGTTGGCATCGAACATGGGCCGATATTCATATAAGTCAGTTCTTATTTCAGAATCATCTTATCGAGCGAAGATCTAGGGAATTTGTTTTTCAATCATTTTCAGAATAACTTGGCAACCATAATTGTCATTTCTTGTCAGTCGTGCAAGTCAGTGCAAGTAGTGGCGAATGTAGTGTGGATATGGATAAACGATATCTTTAAGGATTTTTTTTATTGTTAACAAATAAATAATGTGAAACATTTATCAAAGCGAAATAAAAAAATCGTTATGTCTTAAAACAGGTAATTATTTCTATTTTAAAGTATTTATTATGAAAATGTTTCCTTTTATTTATTTGTTTTATTTATTTATTTATAGATTTACTATTGAAACAGTTTGGACATTTCGAATGTAAACAAGGACAAATATGTAAAATCTATAGAAATAACATTTGGTACGTCATCATTCTTCATCACACGCTGATTAAATAATATAAAGAAGATGAATTTTGGCGTGGATTGGGAGGGTGAACATCGACGTATCTTGCTAGATGGAAATGCAGTACTGGAACGTTCGGCGCAATCGGTTGCTAGATCACAAGCTGTCGCAGCGGAGAGTGAGCAGATTGGCACGGAAGTGATCTCTGAATTGGGTGAACAAAGAGATCGTCTCTTGCGGGCAAAACGGAGATTGTCACAAACAGACGAGGAGTTGAATAAAACGCGAAAAATTCTCAATGTTATGCGACTGAAGGTTCTGACAAACAAAATTGTGTTAATATTGATCATATTGTTAGAGTTAGTCATTCTTGGTATAATTGTATACCTGAAATTCTTTCATAAATAAACCATCTGCTACTACTGTTAAACTTATGTAACAAAGTTAAGAAAGAAATAATATAATATAATACAAGGTGATTCAGAATCTCTGTAACAAACGATGAAAAATGATAGGTCTCGCAAGGAAGATAATTTTTTTATTGGATAATTCATGTTCTCTGAAGCATTGTTTAAGAGCTACACGACCATGTAGATCTTGGGTGACATTTATTACCAATAAAAAATAGTACAATTATTCATTTATTGTTTCAAGTTTACTTGCAGACAGTTTACAGAAAGTATTCAAAGTGCCCTGCACCTGATTACATTCATAACACTGTCATAACATTGATTGATGATTGCAAGCGTTACTCAGGTAATCGACTACGTACATAGATGTAGGGATAAGGGAAAGAGTTTGTGATTCGGTTGAACATTGTAAACATAAGATTCGAAGAATATTATCGATATATTAATTTTGTGTCCATTGGACCTGTCTACGCGGTCAAGTAATTCATAAACAATGCGCCAAAGAACATAGGTTGTCTGACAAAAAAATAATCCTTTCTATGAAATCTATTGTTCCTCAAAAGATTCCTCAAAATTGGTCAAAGATTTTGAATCACTCTGTATATTGTACATACATAACACATAATATACATTAATTAACAATTAATAGAATTATGATTATGCAATTTCTGTAAAATTAATCAATTAAATATATAAATTTTAAAATAAGTTTTTCTAAAAGAGTTTTGTACAGCTATGTAGAATTTTGACTGTCATGTTTTACTTTTTTTCTATGTTATTAAACCATTTCAAAATATATTGCATTGTTATTGAACACACAAGATTTTATTAATAAATTCATAGTGAATTATAAAACAAATATTGAACCGTTTATTGCTCACTTCAATATATGTATAATTTTTTCATTAACCTGTTGTTACACGCGAACAAAAAGAAATCCTTAAAAATGGTTATTGTGCATGATGCTGAATATTATCAAAGTAGAAAACCTGAGCCTGATTTGGGAACATTTCGAAATTTTTTGCGTTTTGTTTGGAATCCAAATAAAAAACTATTGTTTGGTAGAAGTGGGAGGGAATGGGGTAATTGTTACAAGAAATATTTTTTTCAATTATTAGTCATTGGTTATGGAATTATTTTATTGTTTCACTCATTATGTAAGTAGTTTCTCTCTGGCTCTTCTACTTCTGGTTCTTCCTTGTATTGGGTTCTGTGTTTACATTGCAAATGTGGATCACTATCAAGTATGTCTCGAAACTAGAAAGACCGTTTTACCTTCAACACGGCTCGTCGTCTAGTTCTAGTTCTTACTTCGGCGTCAAATTTCCAGTTTTTAGTCAACTAGATAATAGTCCAGGTAAATTTTGTTTAATAATGAAATGTTTTAAATAACGAAACATGAAATGCTGTTTCAATTTTGATACATTCGTGATATTATATGAACATATTTTTTCTAAATAGGAATTGCCTTTAAACCAAATATTTTGCTACCCACGAAATCTCCTATTATTTGGATAGATAATTCTAGTGCAAATGCTCGTCCGAAAAGATATGTGCAAGCCTTAAGCGACTTTTTGCAAGGTATAGACATCATAAAAGCAAATAATACAAACATTAATAAAGTTATAAATTTTTAATCCACAGTGTAAATATTAATAAATTATGTGACAAAGTATTTTAAAACAGTGTTTTAAAAAAGCTTATACTATGATGTACATATGTGTGTATGTAAATATTCAGATAAAGTTGGGCAACTATCGTATCATACATTTCTTGTGGCAAGGAAAATGAATTAAACTGAATACAAAAGTTCTTTACCATTTTGCGAATTTCTCAATAATTAATGACAAATTCATTAATGAAGATATAAGATCATCATTTATTTGGCATATCATACGATACAAAATGTCAGTAATATAACATTAATATTTCGAGAACATTGCAAAATGGTAATTTTATAATTTTATTATAATTTTATATAATATTACAGAAAAGGTATTTTATACAAATTGTTCATATTGATAATCATCGATTAAAATGACATAATAAAATCTCTATAACAAAATATTATCCATTTTAATAAAAATAAAACAGAAAATATAATAACGTTTTTATTTCAGAATATAATAAAAGTGAAGAAAATTATAAAACGGTTGCTGAATGCAATGATGAGTTATCAAATGTTTCCAGTATAAAACCTTGTTTTTTTAATATTGAAAGCCTTGGCGTTTGCGGACAGTCTCCGTACGGATATACATATCCATTGCAGCCGTGTGTTCTCATTAAGTTTAATAAAGTAAGTAATAATGTTGTTTCTACATTATTTGCTAAGAAAAATAATCTCTCGATTAATATTAAAAAATTTGCATTTTTATCAATAATTCAAATTTAAAAAAAATTTTTTTAATTACATTATAGAGATTTAATTGGGTACCAATTCCTTACAATAAATCATCCCTATTACCAGAAAACATGCCACACGCTTTGCAAAAAGCTGTGCGATTTTCAAACAAGGTTTGATACAAATCTACTGTCTAATCTATCATAATCAGTATCAGTATAATTCTTATTGATTGTGAAAATTTACATAAATATAGTGTGTCGATAAATAATATATCCGAAGTTTCACTTCCTATAAACAAAGTGTTTGATAATATTCCATACAATAGTCCCTAATATTCTGGGACCCTGTATATATGTACATACGTATACAACATACATACATGTATATACACAATAATGTATTTTATAACAATTAAACAGTTTCAAATCTGGTTATGGTGCGATGGAGTGAATAACGTTGATAAAGAGCACATTGGAGAAATTGAGTATTTACCGAATCCTGGGTTTCCCGTGCAATATTTCCCGTTTGTAGGACAACCAGATTATTTGGCACCAATGGTCGCGTTACGTTTCAAAAATATCACACGTAAACCACTATGATATGATAATGATTCAGAACATTATATTCAAACGTTTTAAAAATGGAAAAGATCCAGAAGCTTATTATTTTATGAATGTATTATTGCCATATTGTTTTATGATATTTAAAATTGTTATTTAAATTTAAAAGCTTTGATCAATTTCACGAATAGCTCTTTATAATAAATTGAAATGATTGAGTAGTCTTTTTAATGATTAATAATCAATGAATAGATAACAAATATTGTATTTTATTAATACAATATTTTTAGTGTTTCGATTAGTAAAGGTGAAATGCAGCTTATGGGCGCACAATATTAACAAAGATGCACAAAACACATTGAATTTCCAAATAATTCTGGGCAAACCCCCAGGTAATGTGGGGGACGACGAATATCTGTATTCTTCGAACATTTATTAACAAATATGCAGATATAAGAAATTATGGATTACTTATTTTGGGTAAAAGGAAAAATTTCTTCTTTTACAATTCTTATAATTAGTACTAGATATTCATTTTTAAAAATATCGTATAGTATTCTCGCTATTAATGATTTCTTTATTACATATTATGTTACATTAATAACACACGAAGATGTATTTTCTGGATTTTGTTTGAAGAACATGTAACTTGAGGTATATTTATAAAAAATAAAGATAATATTGTGTATGATAATTCTTGTTAAATTTTTAAACTCGCGTATCCAGATTTTTCTGAGATAGCAAAAATGTCTAATGTTTGTTTATAAATTGAAAGACTAAACTGATTAGAATAGTGGTTCAAGACCACAAATCTCCATTTACAGAATATAATATCTTTATTATCTTTATTAAAGTAAATAATAAATATTTTTATTATGTAAACGAGAAGAGAGGGCAGGATGAAGCTTTATTTATCGACAGACGTATAGTTCAAATATCTGGGTGAATTGTACTGGAATTTATTGCCTTTTCCAAATTTGTTTCCTTCTGGAATTAGCAATTTTTCAGAACAAAAAGATGAAGACGGATACAGAGAGAGAGAAAGAAAGAGAGAGAGAGAGAGAGAGAATAGAAAATAAAACAATAAATGAAGAAATAAGAAGAGAGAGTGACATAGAGATAAATAATAAAAGACAGAGAAAAAGATTGACATGGAGAGAGAGAAGAGAGAAGGAGAGATTAGAAAAGAGTGAAAAAAGATAAAGAAAAAGGGTTAAAGAAATACAAAGAGAAAAAAGAGAGAGAAAGAAAATGATACAGAAAAAAATGAGAGTCTATTTGGACTAAACAATATGGCAATTGCTTCATCCTTGTTATATTTTTGTCACTGAATAAAAGAGTGAACCAAGAGAGAAAGAGAGAGAGAGAGAGAGAGAGAGAGAGAGAGAGAAGAAAGGGAGAAAGAAAGAGTAAGAGAAAGAAGATAGAAGAAAGAAAAGATTGAGTATAAAATATTTGTTCTTTTTTGAGGCAAATTTTGTATGAATCTGACGTTAATACGAGGCTTCAACTGAGGAACATTCTCTTCTTGATGATATAATTTCAATTGGTCTTATTCTTCCTCTTCTTCGCCTGTACCGGTCAACATGGCAATTAAGCTTGGGGTATCAATGAAACCTTTATCATCGATGAACATCTGATCGAATGCGTCATTCACCTCTTTTGGTGTGAATTTATCGCCCCATGTCATTAAAGCATGCCTTAATCTGTATAACAAACAAAAATATGTTTTTAAAAAGATATACGTTTATATATATATATATATATATATATATATGTATTTTTTCTACATGCGAGCGCGAGTATTATTATATTATTATATCATATATACTTTATTTTATGTAATATATTCTAACAAGAGAATGAAAATGTTGTTTTAAAGCTAATAGCTTAGACCGAGACATTTTGGGCACAAAAGCGATATTGTATATATATTTTATATATCCTAAATTTTTTGTGATTCTTAATACAAATTGGAAAATATAATAATATTCTTCACCGTATGTATAAATATGTATATTATACATATATGTATACCTTTCGCCGTCGATTTTGCCGTTATCGTCGAATGTCTTAAAGGCATTGATTACAACATCGTCGTCGTCAGCACCTGACAAGAAAAAATATTTAGTTTTTAAAATTCAACATTTCTGGTTTGTTTCTGCAATTAACAAATTATGCATACCTGATCCTGACATACGCACGGCGAATAAATTCAACAATTGAGTGAAGTTGATAGGCGCTGGAGCTTCGTTAAGCATTTCTTCGATCTCCTTATCGGTCGCCAATCGGCCGACGGAATCGAAGGCTGCGCGAAGATCATTCTTACCAATGATACCGTCCTTATCCGCGTCCATTAGTTGGAATGCCTGTGTACGCAACAGCGATAATGTAGTATTTTAATAATTTTATAAATATTAAATTATTAATTTAATTAACAAATTTAATTAAGTAATTTATTTTAAAGTGCAAGATTAGTGTATCAAAGACTTCTTTTACTTTAGAATCGTGACACTTTTTTATTCTTAACTTCTTAAGGCTAAATTCGCGTTTCGTTCTTCACTCATTTTTCATTCAATGAGCATAATTATATTATAATTGTAGTAAATAGTAGTAAATCAGAATTTCAATTTACAAAGTAATATAGTTATCCCAGAGTAATGAAAGCGCTAGAATAGAAAGATCTAAAATCGAGTTTAAAATAAAATTACGATGGTATGTAAAATTAACTTTTTTAATTTTACCTCCTTAAATTCGGCCACTTGTTTCTGAGAGAACATGGAGAAGACGCTGGAGCCGCTGCGTTTAGCTTTGCGACTGCCACGGCTGCTTGCTCTGGCGGAGCCAGAATCCTTGGGTGTGCCTGTAGGAGTTGGTGCTTTCTCTTCAGCTGGCGCTGGTTCAGGCTCGGGGGCTGGCGCCTCCTCCTTCTTCTTAGTCTTCTTCTTCTTTTCCTTATCCGCCTAGAATGTAAAATATCGTTATATTTTTATTTAGGTAATATCTTTTAAAAGCTTCATCATTGTTGAAAAGAATTATCATTGATCACAAATGATATTTAATGATTTTATTTTATGAAATATATTTAAAATAATTTGACTAATGATAAACATTCTTTCTTTGAAAATTTTCGAATAGCTTACATAAACAATTGAATTATTTTAATGATTCAAATATGATTCAATAAAACTAAAAATTTTCTTAAGTTTAGAAAAATTTTGAATATTTTAGAACATTTAAAATTCGAATATTGAGTAAATTTTTCTTTAGAAGTGCTTAAATATCTGAAACATTAAAATTTTTTAAAATAAAATTTGTCTGTCTACATTTATGTATAAAACGAAAACTGAACTATATGTTTATAAAATAATAACGTAAAGTATCATAAAATAAGAGGAGATATTTTTAAAACATTTAGATCACTCATAAAATTCTTTTAAAAATTTCGAATGATATTTAAAATAATTCGAATTTTTTATTACTTGAAATGATTCAATGAGTTCATCGTTAACTTCAATAATTTATGACTTTTTTTTTTAAATATAAGTTGTTCAAAACAGTGAAAGAAAAAAATTATTTTAATTAAAATGCTAACTAAGTGTAGTCGAAATCTATCGAATAAGTATCTATAAGTATATTTATAAGTATATACATATTTATAAGTATAAATTAATAAACGCGATATTGTATGAATCACCAAATAAAAATAAGAAATTTAATTAAAAATGATTTTACATAACTATAATAATAAAAATATATTTCATATTCTATGATGAAATGTGTATTATGTTATAAATGATTTTTTATTTTATCTCAAAATTTTGCAAAAATTTTTACGATAGATTTGTAAATAGAATAAAAAATGCAATATACTTTTTAATATAGAGAGACGAGAATCGATATAAAAAAATCGATAGATAAATTAAAATGTAAAAAATTATTTTTTTTTGTTAATGTATAATTATGTTGATTGATCTCTAAATGAAATCGAGAAGCCTAGTGCAATTATCGCTTGAGAAAATTTACGGGGCGCTGCCGGTTGGTGCTAAGAATAGAATTGCACGGAAAGGCTGCCAGGACGTATATAGAGCGATCATCGAGTTATCGCATTGCCTCTCGTATTACCATTCTTACATAATTATTCATATTATCAAAAAATTACTAAATTTAAACCATATTAATGTCGCGGACACCTATACATTTTATTTTATTAGCCAAACAAATATCTTCTGCACGAAATAGAAGTTACATCTTTTATCGTGTTTCTTTATAAAAATTACGTGTTGTCTTATATAACGTGTTTATAAAGATATTTATTTTCATTTTCATCTAAATTTTAAAATATTTTTAATATTAATAAATATATATTAAAGAGGAAAAATATATCTCATACTTGATACTACTTGACCGAAGATATCTGATTATTTTTCTACTTTACAATGATTCAGTTATAATGATTTTTTTATTACTGATTCATTATAATAGAAAAGAGTCAATATATCAATACGTTTTATTTTAAAGCGAGGAAGTGATAATTTGGTATATTCATTTGTAGCTCGCAGTAAAATTTACAATATCAAAACTTGGAATAATTCGCTACCAAAAGATATGACGAAGATCACTATCGCACTCCGTCATCACGTAATCGTTCGCCAACGGCAATATTCTCATCGTCACTCGACATATATCGCTTCAATGCACTGCGCGTAATCCATCTTCGTGAAATGCACTCATATCCGCGATTTGGCTATGTTCCTGTATTTCATAGATCACATAGATATAAACCCCGGTCCCTCGCGTTGCTCCGGATCCGGGAGATCCTCACACGGTTCCCGAACGGCCCGGCGAGATCGACGAAGGTCGACTCGAGGATCTTTCTCGATCATCTTGCCGACGTACTTACCATGTCTACAGGTCGATTTTTTAACTGATGGACAATACGAGATGGTCACGACGAACCAACTGTCCGAATCATAGAGCCGAACTTGTCTAAGTAACTTCTGCGGATCTCCCCCACCAGCGGGCCGGAGGTTCTCCGAGGCGGGTGCCTTGCCCCGGGTATAACGTCTATCTGACCATATTTAGTGCGAGTCGCCTCAAAATAGCGACCCTTTCGATGTTTCGACTAAAACAGTTCGCCAGGGAGTGTAGAACTCTGATTCTGACGGTCGTCGCCTCGACGAAGACGACGTCCCTTCCCCAGCGCTGGAACACCTCGATTTCCCCGATTGATCGCGAGCCGATCGGTCCAGCCGTTCCAAAGGCGAATCGCACATAAAATGAGGATAATCGTTGGGACGATCCCTATATTGTAAGGATCACGAATCTACGTAACAAACGGAATCCTGTCACTTTTAATAATATTAACAAATTTATTTTACATATGTGGGGTGTCAAATCAAAACTTGTTTATTCCACCTTTGCTATTTTGTGGGAAATTAAAAGAAAATATATTTTTTACTTGGTTTTGCAAATCCAAAAGTTTTACCGATCCTTTTAATGGAAGTGCAAAATACTCAGATTATTAAATATATCACTTAAAAACTTTTGGAGTTGCGAAACAAAATAAAAAATATGTTTTCTTTTAATTTCCCACAAAGTAGCAAAAGTGGAATAAACGAGTTTTGGTTTGATATCCCACATATAATTTATATCGAGAGAAAATCGCGGCGCATGTGAAAAGAAAGATCTCGAGTGTAATTAACTCAAAATATTTCTTACAAACATAATTCGACATAACTAGGACATTCTGTTTCTCGTTTCATATACTTGATTAATGATTTCCCATAAAGCGATCAGCAGAATATCAAATATATTATTATTCGTAACCGAGCTTTCGGTTTCTAGCACAATATCTCAAGCACGTGGATACTAAAAATAACTGTCCGATATATTCAAGAATGCACATGCGTTTCCACATATATTGCTTGCTGTACATACAATATTTGCTACACAATACCATAATCCAAAAAACAAAATTTCCCAGAAAATAAGTTTGAATGTTTTGAATTAAGATTTTGTATAATTTTTAAATAGGCGATTTTGATAGAATATTGATTGTAAAAATTATAATGAAATTATTTGGCTATACGTTAACTTATCTTCGTTCAATATATTGAATTCTCACCATTCTTTTACAAACAATTAAAGAATGCAATTTTTAAATTATATCGTAGTTGTAGCAAATGAGTATCTCAAAAATATTGTGTAACTCAGGTATATAATTTAAAAGAATTTATTAAAGAAAGCATTTAATAACATATTTATAAAGTACATTTTTTTTATATTCATATTTTCGTTTTTCTAGAAATTTCACATACAACATATAAAATTATTATAATTAGGCTCAATGTTATTATACTATTCTATTTATTATTATTACTAAAAATATTACAAATATATCTACTAACAATGAGATAGATGCGCTACGACGGACGTTGAAATCTGTAACAAACG
The DNA here is from genome assembly GCA_011638315.1 of Tetramorium parvispinum. Lineage (NCBI taxonomy): Eukaryota > Metazoa > Arthropoda > Insecta > Hymenoptera > Formicidae > Tetramorium > Tetramorium parvispinum. The sequence goes on along the minus strand of VBVR01001667.1, from coordinate 17,345 downwards.
TAGATCATCAATTTAACGTTGGGAAATTTAATTTATTGTTTTAATTATAATACTATTTATTTACTATATAAATTAAATAAAATTACTTTTGTCATCCGGATCGCGCACGCCACACTGTCGATATCCTAACGTACTTTTTCTTTTTGTTTGTATGTATCCGGGAATGTATAAACTAGGAGTTTCGAGTTTGCCAATGGATATAAGCTTACTAAAGTCTTGCTCCAATTTATTGGCAATTGGACCTGAAGTTACAAAATCATAAAATAAAAATTTATCATATAATTTCGATAGCATCCAATAGCAAAGGATAATGTCCTTTATTAGGCAGATGTCTAATAAAGGACATTATTCTTTGCTCTTCTTTGAAATGTAATTTTACTAAGCAAACACCTTTGAAATGCAAAAGAAACTGAATACATGCGCCATTATGTAATAACTTAGTCTTTCTGCTGTCAATAGATAACATCCACTCAGGAATACCCATCACTTTTCTTACGTCCTCTAAGAACTGCGCCCTGCAAAAAACCGAGAAAAGATAAAATATATATACCAAGTACACAAAAAAATGCACATATAATTAAATAAAAAATTTACTACTTAAAATTAAATATATAGTCAATCTAATTAACCAAGTATTATTAAAACAAATCTTTAAAAAACATTTTTTAATTATGTAAGTTTAATGAATACAATTTTATTTTATTTTTCTATGATTGTATTAAGATCTTATGCAAGTACCATGTTACTAAAATAGATAACTTACACCACAAATCGCGGTGGTTTCCTAATATTCGCATATTTTACGATATTATGGTTAGGTTCAATATTTGCACAGGCGAATCTATCGCTGCCAAAATCCTTATCAAAAATGATGATAGATCTGCCTATTGCAGTTACCGATCCACCCAGAGGAAAATTAAAATCTGTAAATATTTGTCGCTTTTCTCCAATGTTAATGGATCCTAGACGAGACGATATATCGCCAACGTAACATCTGAGCGGCAAATCTGGACCACATTCCTCTCTATAAAGATCCTCCTAAGAAACGATATAATAATCATTACGACATATTTTAATGCAATTTTTTTATCTTTACTAATTAATATATTAAAAAGTTATCTCGATTAAATTGAAGCATAGATATGCTATTTTAAAGACTCAATAATATTTACGTTTAACGGATCGGCTAATTGTGTGTAATATGGATTCCATACGTATCCTGCTGCTACACATCGAGTGTTCTTCACTTTCACTGCCGCATCCACACCAACAGGATTTACATATATCGCCCAATTATGATTTCGAGTCTAAAAAATTAAATGCTTAATCAATGTAATATACGTTACATACACATATCGAATAAGTCTTAAATTCATTTTCTTACGATATTGCGATCGTGCTTTCCGGGATGTCGTAAATTTACTTCAATTATCGTCTCACTTTGACTACCATCTTTATAAACAAGCTGTGTCTGCAATTGTACATTATCTTAAAAAATCATAAATCCCACTTGAAAATTCTTAAGTGAAATATTACCATTTTTATATAACCATACACAAAACCTTGTGGATGGTGAAATGACGCTATGGCACGTAACTCACTGGCATCAGCTGGAGAATATCCTCTCTCTATAGTAGAGCATGCCCATCTAAACCCCGGGATGAACTATCAATACTATACAGAATTTTCTACGTGCATATCATATTTTCTTCAAACTATAATACTAACTTTTACATTCTTAAGCTATGTATAATAATTTTTATTTGAATCATATTTTATTAAAAAACTTTTTAGTTTCGAAATTTAGAAATTTCAATAATCTTTCGGTATTCTGTAGATTTCACCATCAAAGTTAGTTACCTTAAATTTTTTTCTTTCTTATGAACCACTATACTACGTCCTAGTATGCTTCTTGGGCCAAACAGAGGTAGCGTTGAATCGTTGTATGCTATTATATATCTTTTTTTGTTATCCAGAGTACCGAATTTTCCACTCAAATCACCCATTTCATATTGATCCAATGTACCTTCTTCTACTCCTGGTACATCAGTCATATTAATACCTAATGGATTCCAATGTCCGTAGAGCGATGTTCCCTCGCATGGAAATTCTAAACCGTATTCTACAGACATCTGACAAAATATTGTGCATAGTAAGAATTGCAATAATATTTCAGCTCTTTTAGAAATAATGTCAATATGTGAATTTTCTTAGATTTTTTTCACCGATTAGTTTTTGAAAACATTTATAACAACAATTTACAACAAATTTCTAATAAGTTTTAATGGAAGACTCGATGTTGCATGTTAATTATTAACAAAAAATGGCTATTAAAAATATTGGAATTGAATAAGTGTATGTTTAATATTTAAAAAATATCACATTAAAAGTGTATCTTAAAAAATTTGAAAAATATAACTATACAGTTTTCTTATAATATTAAAATTAGTAAATTTGAAGTAGAATGGCAATAACGAATCAATATTAATATTTTATATTTAATCGAAATTTACTAAAATAGGAGAATAAAAACTGAGCAAAATAAAAATGTAGACTTTTTTCATATCACACCTCAAATACACTGGCTTCAAATGTAACGTAAAACATAGAAGAAATATGAAGAATGACAAAATAAAATTTTTACATGACATAAAAGTAACATTAAAAAATCTTAAATCTTGTTATAAATGTTCTAAAAAATTAACTCCAATGAAAAAAATCTAAAAAATTAATATGCTAACATTATTTATAAAAAAGTATATATTTTACATTTTAAACAATTCTTAAGATTTTTTATTCTCCTTGCAATTCTTTAAATATTAACACATTATTAGTGGTGTTGTACGCGCGCTTCGCGACATAGTACACGATATAGAAGACGATGTATACTGTGACAATTTATGTAATTAATATTACCATATGTACATGATATCCACTCATTTTTCCATTAAGACCTTCGAGAGATACTTCCACGTTGGTGATATCGTATTCAGTCTGTTGCAGCAACTCCAATTTTCCTCTCAGAGATATTTGTTCACCATTACCGAACCAATCTCTGACGACCGCTTTACGCCGATAGATGCCACTAATACTAAAAATGTAATCATACTGCTATTCGAAAAAAATTTAAAGTTACTAGAAAAATTAATCTAAGTTACTGTATATTTATTATACTATTACATGGAACAGGCTAATCGATCTCCTCTTGCGACTGGGCCATGATCATCATAAATAACTAAGCTTTTGCCGAACAATGCGTGAGGTCCTGATAAAGATAATATCGTATCTGTAAAAAGTTTTCGAGTCAATTCCGAGACATTAGCCTTTCTACCGGCAATATCAAGTGTTCCATGTCTCATTAAGTCACCCAAACGACACAACGAGGCTTCTGCAGCGACACAGGAACTATTCGAGTCCACCTGAAATATTATAGTTTTATATATGAATATATAAACAGAGATTATAGAAATAATATCAATATTAAACACGCTCTAAAAAATAATACAAAATAATTAAGTTTGTTATTTCAAGAAAGAAAATTTTATACAACTGAATTTTTAAAAAATATGCTCTACACTTTGCTACTTAAAAATTTAGGTGTTATGATGGTTTTGAATAAAACCTATTTTTTTATTAACACAATAATCGATTGATATTAATACAATAATATTGATTTTCAATAAAATAATTATATTTACAAACAATCATCGTGGTTTAAAACAATTTAAAAAATTAATCAAATTATAGCGCTGCAAATATTTTAATACACGATTATGTAATTAATTTGTCTGCTTATTCATTAGCGCTTTCGATGGAAAGCATAATTTCATAGTTATTAATTTTTCAAATATTTGAATCGGAAAATTTTTAGTTAATTTCGATACCTTATATGGATTGTAAGGTGATCCAGCGCTCACACATCGACTTGTCCAGTTATAAAAATCTTTTCCCGGTGGGTTATCATGTATCATCCATCTAAATAAAAATTTTAAATAACTTTGTTAGCAACAATAGTAAAATTATTTATACATTTTAAAAAGCAAGATTTACCTATGATTTGCAGTATTGTTTATTGCATTGCCGTCTGCATGAACGAGATGTTCTATTATTATAGTAGTGTCCATTTCGGAATCCTCTCTTGATTGTCGGAAAAGTATTCGACCAACAATGGGATACCTGAATACCACTTCCGCTGTGTACATCGGCATTTGCCAATCGGTATGCAGTGTATATAACATAAACGTGCCGCACACCCATGGAGTCATGCCTGTGTTATTCTCAGTTTCATTGTACCTAATAAGGAAATCATTTTTATATTTAAATGTATTATGAAAAAACTTTCATAATATATACATGTAATAAGTACTGCGAAATTTGCTATGCAAATATATGTTTTTTTAGAAGAATAGACCTTACATACAAAGATGAAATCACAATAGAAATTTGTTTTGTCGAAAAAATATTCCAAGCAAATGTATCTAATTTTGCTTGATGCATATATTTGCACTTTTAAAGAAATGAAATTAATGAACACAAACTCATAATCTATTGTGCATACGCAATGTAAATCTCCCTAAAAGTCTGTGAAATTTTTATATGAAATATTTTTTAAATAAGAAACAAAATAATTAAAATAATATAATAAAAAGATTCGTTCTATTATAATTTAACGATTATTATAGTATTATAATCAATTACTTATAAAGAACTAAAGATCTGTGAACAATACTGTGGATCCCAGAGAGCGGTAAATATGTATCCCAATAAATTCCACTGAGTTTAGCACTTCCAGGTAGAATATCGTTGTGGTACGATCCTTCTTTTCGGTCTTGAAGCTTTCCAGATAGATCGCCAATAGCATATTGATCTTGAGTACCTAGACCTACAATTACAATACAATTTAATTACGGAATAATTAGAATATTATTTGTATGTTTTGTTTTAAATTTTATCGTTAATTGAAATCTTTTTTGTTAATTATGTAACATTTTAATTGTGTAACAAATTAAATGCTATATTTATATTATTTAACAATTTTTTTTTCTTACGGCCCAATTACCTGGTGGTGGAATATTTTCAACAATATTCAAAGGATTGAACAACTTTTTAGTAGTTAAACAGGGATCAACAATATTTCCGACATGTTTCGCCGGTTCTGGTGGTAACTCATGAATCCTATAAAACGCCACTTTAGTGGCGTATCGTAATCTGGTTTCCAAATCATTTGTTGTCGTTAATGAAATATTGACCCAGGTTGGATTGAACGGTGTTTCTTGAATCGCCGTAACTTGGCCTCGGATGCCACGTGAATTAATTATGGCTCTAAACATTTATTCAAAATTATTATTTTAATACTGCGAAAGCCTCACAAATATAATATCGTAGGATATTAATAAAGTTAATTAATATTTATATTATCTTTTCAAGATAAATTTTAGTATCCTGTTTAATGCGACTAATTATGCAGCTCTTACTTGGTATATACTGGTTTACGATGATTGATTTTTGCACAGGCTAAAAATGAATCCTCGTGCTCGGGATGAAAGATGACTAAATATAAATGACGATGTGGACCAAGCAAATCCGCTGGCAGTAAAGACAGTTCCGAATCTCTATAGAAAGTTTTATACTGGTCCTTCGTATTAACAGCAACCTTTATTTTACCTAAACGTACGTCGACGTCTCCAATAGATTTTCCAATGCCAGAATTATTAGGATCGAATACATTTTGAAGTATATTACAGTTGTTTTTATCTAAATGTGCAAACATTTTAAGCATAAGTATAATCATCAAATTATGGCTGATTTTAATAATATACGCGGTATTCATAGTAAAAAATTATTCGACTAAGATTATTATATTTAATAGATAAAAAATTATCTATTAAAATTAAATATAAAATTTTACATTTATGGATATACCTTTCCCAATTTCTAAAATATCGGTAACGTATATTTTCCAGTGATGTTCGGTGTATTTTAGTGACTGTATTTTTTGTTTGTGAATGTGATGTAAATTTGCGTGGATAATTGTATCGGTATCGTCTCCTACTTGACTGCCTAGCCATCGGAACAAAACTGTTCCAGCAATAGGACCATAAAAACGCGCTTGAGCGAATTTTTCAACATTTCTTTCAAGAACCTGAAAAAAAGAAAAAAAATGCTATTAATATATAATTGTATTAAATGCTATTAATAATATATATAATAATATATAATTGAATAAAAATGCTATATATAATTAATTAATAATATATAATTGTTTTGTTACCAATTATTAAAATTCGAAATATCGAAAAATATTATATATAATTTCTAATTAATTAACTTAAAACTATTTTTTAAGTAATTTTAAATTATTTTTACGTTGATGTTTTCCATTCCTGATTACGATTATTTATACGTATAATATGTATGTTATTAAATTACCGTAATGGAAGCACATATCGTTCTTGACGAATAATTATCTCTCAATACTAAACTTTTCCCCCACAAACCCATTTCTCCAGTTAAGGCTAAATCTGCGATTTCTATCGAACCTGTTTGATTTGTTGGCAATTCAAGTGGTCCAATTTTTTCCGTCAAATCGATAATACTGTATATAAAATGAAAATTAATTATTATTACTCAATTATATCATATACATTATTATGTTACATTATATAATAAATTAATAATTATTGTGATATAATATTATAATACATTATCATTTTATATTAAATAATATATATAATATAATTTTTTCTAATATTATATATAATTATTATTATATATAACGAATTATTTCAGTTTTAAATAAAAACATTCAACTTTATGGTTCTTATTGAAAAACCGATAAAAGGATATTATTAAAAATTATATTTGTATTGCAAATACATGTATAGAACCTTTGTCCAACATATCGTTCGTCGCATCTGCCATCGATAATTGTATAGTCGACTGGAAATTGATTGACTGACCACAACCATTGCTGATCCGGATATTGCAAAGTTGGCTTTAGAGAATATCGTATTCGCACCGAAGATTCTGTAGTTCTTTCGAATCGAATTTCTCCATGAAGACCACCAGAAGATATATATGCAGCGAGTCTAAGCGAACTCGCGACAGTTGCTAAAGAAAACATATATCTTTCTAAATTTAAAATGTTTCTATTATCAACGTTTTGCAAAAAGGATTTACTGTTTTTTTTTTCAAATGTTTAGACAATTTTTTACAGTTTATACAGTTAAAACAGACAATTTATACAGTTAAAAACCAAGAAAATTATCTTTCAGAATTTTAATTATTTTGTAATGTTTCAGCTATAAGAAATTTTAAGATTTCAAAATATATTGAAAAGTTAGCATAATTTTTAGAAATATCTGTTAAAATAATAGATAGTTAGTATTCTTTTGCGTTTAAGTTTCGTGTTAGAAAAATTGCAATTTAATAATTGTTTAATATTTTTTAAATTATTTTTATAATTTTTTTATATGACTTTCAATATGAAAAGTTAATAACAAGGGATTCCTTTGTTTGTAGCGTTTTGTATCTAGACAGCATTTCTAAGACTGTAAATTCAATTCTAATTTATATATTTTCCATTATCTAGATAATTATAATTCATCAAATTAACCGATTAATCAAATTATCTAGAAGATCAGATTCTGAATATTCAAAAAATTTAATTTTTTCGGGTTTGTACATTTGTTAATTCAGAACTATCCGCTACTTATAAGAAATGGAATACAAAATCTAATTATACTAAGTTAATTCGAATTTATTTGGATATTTCTGCTTCTTCCCGCTATGAAAGAGTTCTGGTATTATATTATTCAGATAATCCCAGTTCGTATTGTAGTATTGATGGAATATTACGGAACTAAAGACGCGATTTCACTCACTGCAACAAAGTAATACAAGCCACCGCATTGCTTTCAGCGAACATCGGAAAACATTCAACTTTCTTTTCTTTCAAATTGTATTATTTTTGGATAAACTCGAAAAAAATATTTGCGTGCGTTGTAATCCATACGGTCGTATGAAATTGTGGTCCAACGATGAGACAACCGACCAGACTGGCTAAAGTAACGGCTTGTACTTTCTTATTTCTTGTGACAGAGCTGGTGGGAGTATAGAGCGGAAGAGAACGATGACCTCAATAAAATTGAAAGTATACATGTTGGCTGCATTTAACAATTTTAAACAAAACACATTTCTTAACGGAAAATCGAAATTGAAACTTAATTATATTTATAATTATGTGCAATTTAATAGTAGAAATTTATAAAATAATTCCTGAGATATTAAAAGATTAATTAAGATTAATCTTCTTTTGCAAAGTATTAAACAGTTGTGTTTGTACGAAAGGAATAAATATGTAGATACGATTATTAATTGTAATAAGCATTAGATTTGAATTTAAATTTTCTTAAACAAATATAATGCTATTTATGTTAATTTCTACTTTCAAATAACATGATGTAAAAATACAATTTGTTTTAATTATTTTTTTCGCAAAAACAAAACTTTTAGTATAGTATAGTATATAAAAAGCACATGTTAACTTTTTGTCTCAAGGGTATATTTTTCAAGAGTTTCAAAACACTTATATATTTAAAATTAATATTAACATTATAAGTATTTGTGGACCACAACATTTTTTATGACATATCATTCTAATATTAAATCAAAAAATAAAAATTTACATTTATAATTCTAATATGCCTAATAATTTTGATCATGTCTGTATAGGGCCACACAAATATAACTACAAAATAAATATATATTACATCTTAAGCTTAATTTATTGTCTAATAGAATACAGAAGTCTGTAAGAAATATATCTGTAAAAATATTGTTTTAGAAACTTATTGAATATGACGTTTCTTATGAATGACGTTAATGTAATGTTTCCAAGTTATATAATGTAATAAATAGTTGCATTTTATTAACTATAACGGTTATAGAATCATATAAAATCTTTTCTATCCGCTTTACAATACCAAAAAATATTTTGTTGCTATATATATAAATAAAGAATTAATAATATTTTAAGCGGGATGCATAAATATAAAAAAAATAATACATTATGCTCTTTATATTTAAATATAAAAATTTTATTCTTAATTATCTTATACACTGTAACATTAATCATTTAAATTATAAGACATTGCTCATAGATTATAGGATAATAAGATACGAGTTTTTCTATACATTTTTCTATTTGTATTTTTTTTAAACTTTTTTTATGTTGCGCTCGCTCTCTTTCTTTCTCTCTCTCTCTCTCTGATATCTTAGATTTGCCATGTGTACTGCGTATTTATCTATATCAATAGTATCGTGATATTGCCATCTTTATAAACTTTTTTTGTTTGTTAACGTCATTAAGATCATTAAACAATTCTTATTGAAACGCACTGATTACAATCTCCTTTATTCTAAATTTTCTATGTCAAATATTTTAAAGATTTATTTTAATCCTCGCTCTTCTAATAGTCACAAAAAAATAGATAAGTAAAGGACAAGGAATAAATAGACACGCAGTACAAGAAAATGGTAGATATTACAGAACAATAGGTTTAATAATTTCAGTCAGAATCAGAACCGGAACTGGCATCCGATTCGTATTCTCCGACGTTGATGGTAAACTTATATTCTTGATCGCAACCAAGATAAGCGTCACTCATGAAATACAGGGTGTAAGAGTGCTGACCGGGTGCCGGAGCAACGAAATCCAGCTTGATCTTTGCTTTCTGTTGTAACGTCAGTCGCTTAATAGAGAGCAAAGAATTACTCTTTGGATCGCCGATCACTACCCACCAACCTTCCTCACGTTTTTGCGGGAAGAATGGCGCGACTACTGGCCCGATTACTTCGTCTTCTCGGTCCAATTGTACAATCACGTTTACTGTGCCACCGCTGTGCAATTTGTCCTTTTCCTGGACCTCATACGACATTTCAATATTAGGATATCGGTTACAAAATTTGGCCACGTCTGCCATCTGCACATCTGTTAACTGTAACAATCGATTTCGATCATCGTCCTCGAGCTCCATCACGTCAAACACGGTCTCTACGCCTTTATCGGTGCAGCGTTTGATAGTCTCCGCTGTGAAGTGCGGCAATTGCTTCAAATAAGAATCCTTAGACCACATTGCTTGCGTCACCATCTGCGCAAGTTCCATAGCGGCAACGGCAGGTGCCAACCATCCAGAGGAGCTTAGCACATCAACGCAAGCTTGTATTAGCCTCACGGCCTTGCCCAGCACTAGTTCGGTATCTTTCTGCAATTCTGGACCTAGCTGTATCCTCGACAAATGAGCTTGTAGAAGAAGTTGGGCCTTCACGTGAGGATCGGCCATTCTAGCAGCTTGGGGCGCATGAGGTAGACGTGCAGCCAAGCTTCTCAGTAAATTCTCTTCTCTTTGACGCACTGGGACACTCTCGTACTCAGCAGCCGCTGAAATAATCTCTAGCAACCCTCTGATCTTCGTTTTGTTGTTGAGAGACAAACTGAACAATTCGATGGTGGCGTAATTGATATAATAGTAAGCGGCGATCATTCCCAGATTGAGCGGCAAGGTATCCATCTCATCTTCCACGGCGACACATTTGGCTTGTTCCAGGTCGGTCAATGTGCTCTCGACTAGCTCGGACAAATGATCCGAGAGATGTCGATGCGTAACGCCTTGCAAGCCGTAGTAATTAGGATTTTGCGTGAGTCGCCGGTACAGAAAAGTCCACGTGAGGTAGTCGACCGCATCTTGTTTGTTCTCGATTGTTTTTGTTACGATCTCTGCATTGAAGTGATCGTGTAGCCGGCGATCTAAATGGCTCTCCACCGGTAGTGGCTCGTTCAAAAACTTCTTGAAGAAATCTTTTTTTGAGCTTTGACATAGAAGGACACACTTGGCGTCCTCGTCTTCTAACGGGCGATTAGCTCGTGCCACCATCTGCAGAACGTCCGTGATTGGATAATCTTCATAGGCATGTGTCTTACCGTTATAGCACTGCGTGTCCATGACCACGACAAGGTGAGAGTTGATAGATAAACCCCAACAGAGATCCCTCGTGGCGACCGCCACTTGGATAGCTCCGCTGTCAAATAGTTGCTCGACTAAACGACGGTCGTCGGCCGATAAACCCTCGTGAAGATAAGCCACACCTTGCGACAAAGTTTCCTTCAGCGTTTTGTCGGTCATTCGATCGAGGAACGGTTTAATGTCAGCCTCTTCCGCATGGAAAAATCTTGAGGGTTGACCCTCGGCTGCCGTAAATGTTAACAGGTCAATGGCCGTTAATCTCGCCTGTCGACGAGTGGGTACAAATACAATCACCGGTTTATGCGCGGCGTGCCGAAGAATCGCGTTATACACCGGTTTTGCCATGGCGGCTAATCTCGACGCGTTGTGGGTGACGTTTATACCTTGCACGTGCAATTCTAAAGGTACCGGTCGCACAGAAGGATGAAAATTGAAGGTTCCTGCTGCCGGTGCACCCAACCACTGTGCGGCATCCTTGGCATCGCCCAATGAAGCCGATAACGCTATAATCCTGGTGGGTTTGTCGAGCTGCGAAGAGATGTAACGGGCTCGCGAACATGCGACTTCTAGCACAGGACCCTCTTCGCCGCCGATCAACTGCAGTTCATCCACAATAAACAACTGAATGTTCTGTACATTCTTCCGTTGCTTCCACCTTCGCGATAATACGTCCCATTTGTCCGCTGTGGTAATGATGATCTGTCCTTTCGCCAGTAACTTTAAATCTGTCCCTGTTTCACCGCTTAACAGGACTACTTTTCTTCCTAGCTGTTGACCGAATTTTACTGACCATTCGGCGTAAACCAATTCGGCTAAAGCTTCTTTGCTCACCATATACACGCATCGTCCTTCTGAATTCTGTGTTAGTAATCTCAGCACCGCAAATTCCGCTATAGTCGTCTTTCCTGAACCTGTGGGCGCTCCAACGAACACATTCTCATCGGAATTGTAAATCGCGTTAAATACCTGCGTCTGAATTGGATTAAATTGCGGAAAATCGGAATAGATACTCTCGAATTTAGCATTTCGTAACGCCGTTATTGGCAACGCCTGCAGGTCCAGCAGTTCTGTAGGCGGTGGATTCTTTTCAGGCAATATTAAATGTCGAAAGCTTACGGGCAATTGCGTCTCAGCGCCAATCCATCGATCAGACACGACGCGCAAAAAGTACTGTGGTGGCAGAGGCTCGAAGACTGGCACGAAGAACTTAATCACATGTTCATCGGCCGCATATTTAGCCTTCAGCAAGAAGTACTCGTGATGCAATATTACTTCCGAATCTACATCCTCGACTAAGATCCAAAATGCTTCCGACATACCGTGAACCTTCTCATCCCACTGAAAATCTGGTGTGATAGTCAAGACGACTCTTAAAGTGGAACGCGTGATCGGCTGGATATGCGTGGACAGGCCCAACTTCGGAAACTGATGGACGTATTTGTGAATGGTCTTGCCTAGTTTCGGCACGCGGATCAACTCGCCGATCTCATTGGGCCCCAAATCGTACAGCCTCTCCCATGGAAAGTTCTTCTTCTCGATCTTCTTCACAATTTCTTCTGGCATCTTGCGAAACTGTCTGAGTGGCGACATCGATTGCCACATCCTGCGATCGATCATCTTGCAAATAGACAGACATTTGTCCGCCAATTGTGCCCAACCACGGAATAGAACTATCTCGAAAATAGCTCTCATGAGACGCGAGGCGGATTGCGTCACGAATACCATATCAGACATGAGAGCGAATCCCTCGAGTTTCAGCTGCGAGATATACGCTTGCAACAATACATTCACCTTCGCGCTTGGTTCCTCAATGCTCTCTTTCACCGGTATCGGCACTCTTTCCATCAATTTCTGCAGCTCCAACTTTTCTTCCTCCCTAACATTTATATTTTTGAATTCACCAGATAATGAGAACACCCGGAACAATTCTATCTCGCTCAACGTGCGCTTTAACAATTGATTGTACGTAGACATTGTTTCGTGAGTGCAGTAATAATGAGACGCTATTCTGCCCAACTCGGTTGCCTGAAAATTGCCGGATTTACGATCATACTTGATCAACCCACTGCGATCCAGTCCAACTGCCGCCGAATGGATTAGATCAGCTCTGTGCAGTTCCAGTAAAGGATCTTGTTTCAACTTATCATGACTTATCCCGTATAGATTCGGGCAGCGGAGCATTCTAATGTAAAGATAAGTATAACCAAGCCAAGTGACAGCATCTCTAATATTCTGAATCGTACCCAGCACTACCTCTGCGTTCAACATATCGGACATCTTGCTGATTAATTGAGATTCAATAGGTAGTTGCTGATTTAAGAGCGATAGATAGTATTGTAGCTCACTATGATTCGTGATGAGGATACCTTCGCCTTTGGTATCATACTGTGGTCGACCGGCTCGTCCTAACATTTGCAGCACGTCTAAAGCGCCCAGCTCGACCCATCTACCCTTTTCCGGATTGTATACCTGAGTACCCTTGATAATAACCGTATGAGCCGGCAAATTGACGCCCCAGGCTAAAGTTGCTGTAGACACGAGAACTTGTATGTGTCTATCAGCGAAGAGATCCTCCACCAGTGTACGATCCACACGAGTCATACCAGCATGATGAATCGCGAAACCGTATGGCAGCAGATCCTTAAGTTCTTGATTTTTCACTTGTTCCGCTTCTGTTCTTAAAACCTCCATCGATGCAGAACCTTCTCTGAGGAATTGACCCAAAGTATCCTTCTCCAAGCACATATCTCGAATAGCACGGGCCGTTTTTCCAGTTTCTTTGCGCGAATGCACGAATATCAGGACTTGATTCCTGCCGGCATGCTCCATGGTCTTTTCGTAGACAATCTCGTTCATCACCTGGAAACGCTTCAGTGCTTTCTTTTCAGTGACGCCGATATATTGCTGTTCCAAAGCTACAGGCCGGAAACTGTTGTCGAAATAGAACAGTCCCGTTTCCGGTTTAATACGCAAAAATGCTGCAACATCTTGATAATTGGGTAATGTGGCCGACAAGCCGACAAGACGCACATCTTCTTGAGTAGTTTCAATATTTCGTATCGTTCTTGCTACCAGCGCCTCTAAGACAGGACCTCTTTCGTCATGCAACAAGTGAATCTCATCAATAATAATCAATCGTACTAGTGACGTAAAAGTTTTCTCGCCACCTTTTCTCGTTATAATATCCCATTTTTCCGGTGTGCACACTATCACCTGAGTAGCGGCAATTTGCTCCCGCGTTAACTGATGATCACCCGTCAATTCGGAGACAGTCAGATTGTACGTTGACAATCGTTTGCGGAAATTTCCGACCATTTCTTGCACCAGCGAACGCATCGGTGCGACGTAAATTACTTTGAATTCATCCGCATTGATTGTACCATCAGCGTTTATGTGCTTTCCAATTTCTCGCATCATGCACAGCAGAGCCACGTTAGTTTTACCAGCTCCTGTTGGAGCACACAGCAACAGATTCTCATCACTCTCCAACGCCATCTGATATAAGCGACTTTGTATGCGATTCAGCGTCTTGAAGCCCTCGAAAGCGGGTTGCACATACTTGGGCAATTGTTCAATTGGATGTAGTTTTTCATTATCCGCAAACGGCTTCGGTTTTAAAGCAGGAACGTGAACTTCCTCGTATCTGTAAATATAATCAAATGATCAAATATTAACATGAACAAGAAAGATAGCAAAAAAGAGATTTCAAGAAAAAAATATACTATTATTATATATTATACTCACCCTTTTCGCTGTTTTCGAAAACTTCCATCTGGTAGTTGGCAACGTTTGTTGGCCATGAAATGACTTCCTTGAGCAAATGTTAGATCCTCAAGATCTATCAAGTTTCTTGTGCCTTGAACTTGTCCTCCAGGCCCTCCTGTATCCTCGTTTTCTTCCCGCCTCTTGCGCTGCGATCTTGCTTCCATCGTTTCATCAGCGTCGTCCTCGCCTTTACCCGTATCTAATTGACGCAAGATTTTGGCAAGAACCGGATCGTCATTCATTTTGTTGCGAATTTTTTGCCTTTCTGATTCGGACTGTGATGAGGCCAACATTGTACAGTACGCAACTGTAAATTTTAAAGTTCATTTATATCCTTCTTTTGAAATAATACAATTAAAAAATGTAAATACAGTCAGAGCTCTCCTTATTCGTGGGTTCATTATTCGCATTTTTGGTATTCGCAAAATAAAAATTTTTAATAATTTTTTTATTACGATTTTATTATATCTATTAATAAATAAAATACTCTATGAATTCTTCATGAAAATTGATTTCTTAATAGAGATTTGATTTTTAAAAGAAAGATAGAAAAAATCGTGACCAAATATAAGCTTGAATTTAGAACCCTGCAAAGTGCCGTAAAATAAGAAAAAAATTATCAAACTTTTTGAACCAAATTTCTGATGAACCGTCTCATTTAAGTAATTTGCAATTTTAATAACAATTTCAGAAAATATGTATTCATATTCAAATATTAATTATGTTTGATGATTGATTTAAAATTACATTTTTTTAATAATTTAATAAAATAAAACTTAAAATCTTTTTTAATAACATTTTTCTTAATTTTCAATTTTCTTGAAATGCATCCCCTACTTTCACATTTTACGATTTTATATTCGTGTTCTGCATTTGCGGCATTTTAACGAAATCTATTCCTCGCGAGTAAGGAGTTTTGACTAAACATAAATATTAATTTCGTTATATATGTAATTCCTACCTGTATGCCTATACTTTTTAAGCTGTTTAATGAAGTCAAAACAGTCATAGCCTAATAGAAGGACAAGTTGATTCTCGCATTCACGATCATCCGCGGCATCTTTCAAAACAGCTAGTACTTCTGCAGCTCTCGCTTGAGATACCATGGCATCATCATATATCCTGCTTAGTCTCCTTTGTAACCAATAGGCATCTATGTCTAACGGATGTAATGGTTTTTCTTTTTTCATTTCTTCGGTTCCACCCAACTGAAAGATAATATAAATATTAATATATTCAAAGTACATAAAGTATAAATATTTATATAAATATTCAAAGTAAATTATTATTACTAATAATTGAATTTAAAAAATGATGTGATTTCATTGACTCATAATTGCCGAGTTCCGTATTGTTCAAATCACATTCAATCCTGATTCTTATTTCATGTATATCTCGGTTTTATAAATTTTTCGGAGAAAGCACAAATGAAAGAGTATAAAGCGAACGATAATCCGTTAACTCCATATTTAAACAAGATCAATTGAGCAAAAACTCACGTTCTCAGCATGAATGGCTCTGTCGTCATTAGCTTCTTCACCCTCATCTCCTTCATCGTCATTTTCTCGAACTTCTCCGTACACATCTTCATCGTCCTCTTCGCTACTTTCCTCAAATTGTACATTAATCCCATACGTTTCATCGATATTCTCGTCATTGGTTGTACTTTTTTCATCGCTGCCGAAATCTGTAATTTTCTTACCAAGATTTACTAGTAGCGCAAATCTTTCTTCCGCTAATAAACCGAGAAAGTTCTCTGTGTCTTTTTTCTTTTCTTTCTCTTTAAGCCGATCATTTTTCAACACAGCCAATACTTCGTCAGCTGCACCGCAAAGGATATCGCGTGGTTGGTCACCCAAAGCTTCTTGTATAAAACTGAGCAGCACCTCGTAAGTCTGACGCGTCTCTTGTGTTTTCGGACGATATATAATACCAACCATTTCATCCACGCCTTCGGACAATAATGTTGCTCCCTTCATACGTGCGAAATCATATTGCGCTTCATCGCGCTTTTGTCGCCTACAAAATATCAAACATTATTAACTTTATATAACTTCTATTTATTATTTTTTATAGACTACATTGTTGAATTAATAAAGCTTTTTATAAAATTATAAAAAAGATGACTATTCTAAAACTATTACTATCAAGACTGTTTAGAGTTCTGTTTGCCCCCGCACGAGTTCTATCGAAAAGTCTTAAGGCTCAAAGCGCTAAAATCAAAATTGACAGAGTTGCAGCCTTCCAAAGTTCTGGTCGATTTTTGCGCTTATTTGAACGGAACTCTTTTTAAAACCTATAGGGAACTCTAGAACTCATCGAAATCTTTCGGAATCTGCAATGAAAAATCCATTTTTTCAAAAATGGGGGGCGCCGTGAAGTTAGCCCCCCAATTTTCAAATGACGTTTTTTTGGCTTTAAGGCTCCTGGGTACCCAGCACAGCCATCTTGATTCGTGACGTCAGAAGCGAGAAATTTAACGGCTAGGTTACGGTGACAATTGTTGCGAATTACGGTAAAATAAAGAAATATTTCAATAAAAACATATTACAGATC
>VBVR01001666.1:0-28213 GCA_011638315.1 Tetramorium parvispinum | reverse complement strand
CTGATATACCTTCGTTTTGTTATTTCGCTTTCTTATCGCAATAAAGCTACCGTTTTCTTGTACATTCTCGACACGCCGCTGATAAAATAATAATAAATACAAGATATTACAGATATCTGTTTTCTCGGAAAAGCACTACATATTTTAGAATTATTTTTTCCCTCTTATTTTGACTGTCGGTTTCAGTGCGGTAAATTCGGTGAGCGCTCACGCGTGTCTCCCTGTTTCGGTATGTCGGTCCCACCTGCCGTTTCCTGCTTCCTCTCGCGTCCCTTTCATTCCCTTTCGACCGGCCCTTTCATTGGATTGGGGGGAGGCCTGTCGCACGACGCGCGTCAGCACGAGGCGCGTCCGCACGCAAAGTGCATTCGGATCGAGGCGCATATTAGCAACGATTGTCTCTGCGAGCGCGAGGTCCCTCGCGGAAAACGAAGGCGGAGAACGCGAGGAGTACCGCACCTCGCTCGGAGAACAATACGCGAGAGCGATCTCCGAGGCGGAAGAAGAGGAAACGTCGAGCCCAAGTGAGGGGTCCGAGGGATCGATACCACCGCGCCTGTACCGTGCGAATTAAAAAAAAAAAGAAGGAAGGAAAAGGGGAAAAAAGGAAAGGGTTAACGAGACGACGGAAGGGAAAGGAAGAAAACGACGCAACATCTGGACGTTACGGTTTCTTCTGCTATATAGTAGAAGAAGGTGAACGAACCGATGCGAGCGATTCCTCGCCTCTCTCTTCCTCGTCTTCTTCTTCTTCTTCTCTCCTCCCCTCTCTCTCTCTCTCTCTCTTCTTCCTTGCGATGCACCTAGCATCTCTCGGAACGCAGAAAATCGCTTCTTAGCATGCTTAGACGGCGCGACGGGTTGCAACATTGTTTGCCACATTCGGCCGCATCGCTTCGGTTTAAGGAGCCACTTCGGTAATCCGTCGTCGTCAGATTGTTCATCGCGGAGGATTCCGTTCCGTGGATTAGCGCGATTGAAAATCACATGCACCGCCGGCACGGCCGTAGCCGCGGTGTCCTGCGGATCGATGCAAGGATTTACCGCTGGCTTTTACCGTTACGATATCTCTAACGGGATGCGGCGAGCACGACAGAAGGAACAAGGCAATTTCTCGCGCTTTCCAGATCGGCCGCGCGTGGTTCCCAGCAGTCGCGACTGCTATTCGACACGGTAATCGCGGCATTATATATCAAGTAACAATTGCCAGGTATTCCGAGTGTCTCTATTCAGCTGTCCCGAACTCTACACTATACTTTCGCGTTTTGCCACATCTCAGCTTTCGCCTCAGGTATCTTATTTCAATTTAGAATAGAATTTAGAAACAAAAAATTAAAATTAGGGCATATTCGCAGATGTTAACAAATTGAGGATAAAATGGAAGATATCTGAAGACAAAGAGAAAGTACGATAAATACACACAGAAAAATATATACTACCTATGAGTAAATATATTTGTTTTAAGTATTTGGTAAGTTTATATATCCAAATCTACCATAAAGTCATAAGCATCATATCTTAAACTTATTGATAAGAAAATAATCTTTGCTGAAGAAAACTATTACTTAAACAAAAGAAATAAGCAATTGCTTTTCTTGTCTGTAGAATGACATTTTTCTGTGTGTAAAAGTGCACTGAGAGAAAAATATAGTCATTTTTGGACTCAACCATAATTTTATATTTCTAACAATAAATATGATTAACTTGAACTGTATAATCATAATTATTATTAGAAATATTATAAAATTGTGGTTGCATTGAATTCAAAAGTAACTATATTTTTTTCTCAGTGTGAAGACGATATATTTGGATTCCTGCTCGCTTGTTCAAGTAAAAACGTTGCGCATGCAAATGCGACAGGTTTAGTGCACCGTAATCGCAGTCGACGACGACGAGGGAAACGAGGGGACTTTTTCGAAATTCAGTCACGGCGCACCGGCGACGGCGCGTATAAAACGCGACATGCAGCGGCTTGTGACGACCTTTGATCGCGCGGACGCTTGTCTGGCGGGATTGTCGAATCTGGTGACGCCGGGAAATACACGCGGGACGAAACGGCCCGTGTCGCCAGAACGACGGAACGACCGGTCGTTTTGTACCTCTGTGCCTACGATTTTATCGTGCCGTGCCACGACCGTCGCAGCACAACCCCGGAGCGTGTCCGCCGCGCAAACTGAGCTCGAAAATCGTCGGGAGGATTTCGCGTTACGCAATTGCGAAATTATCTCTGCGCGACAGCCGACGGGTAGATGAAAATTGAGGAATTTGTGAATAATGATACATCCTGAAAAAAAAGATCTCCAATTTCTTGAGGATCTTGATATTTCCATTAGAGATATCGAGTTGTCTACTTTTGTTTTGTCTGAAGACTTTTAATTAATAATCGATATTGTAATATATAGATATATCAATTTTAAAAGCAGTTTCTCTCGAAAGTAAAAGCAGCAACTTTGAAAAAGAATTATGTTACCATTTCATATTTTAAGTATGGAATTTCTCGGGATATTAATATGAAAGCGATAATTAGATAAATAAAACATAAACCGAGTAGCAGAAATAAATTAGAATAATTGGCGTTTTTATTGACTTAATATAATAATGAAAAAATAAAACTTTTAGAGCCGGTGCTGGAATTAATTTGCTCATAAATATTATGATGAAATGTACAAAATTATTTTGTCAATATTAAATAAACCGACGATGTCTGCTGTTTTAAGAAAAAGAAATGGAAAAGAGCACACGGGAGCAGCTGTATTATACGGTTTCGGCGATGAGTAACGACGATTATTCAGAAGTCGTCGTACCTTCCGCGTCATCGCGCTTATCTCGATAAGGCTTTGCGATAAGCGATAAATTGTAACCAAGAATTTCGATTTTCGCGTCAGTCGCCAAGGCGAGAATGGAATCGCCGAAATACGAAGAGCATTAATGTCAAAGCGTGAACCTAGTTTTAACTGTCAATTTTCAAACCGATAAGCTTCTGCTTCCGTCATTATTGTAAAATTGTCCTACACGACATGAAATGATCATTGCGCATATACGGGGTGTCCTAGAATAGTTGATCTTAATTCTACTAGCAGATAGTGTTTTAGATAGCTTAAGAGTAGTCGATTACAATTTAAATAAGAAGAAATATTTTTAGCGAAATATAGAATTAATTAAGTAACTTTTCATTTTATCCGAAGTAAAATTAAAAATATTTTTAATGCCGATTCGAATTTAAAATATTAAAGGAACAATTTTTAAAAAATTTACAAGACTTTTTTGGTCGTTAAATATATAATGAGAATCATATTTTATTCCAAAAAATATAAATTCTGATAACTCTTCGACAGCTATTTATCAGAATCATTTATCTAAAGCTATTTAACTTGAGAGATCCTCGCTCGAGACCATCGTTTGGACTACGACCAATCCTCAATCTTTATCGACCGTCATGGCACTTTTGTTGCTTCTTTCATCAATAATGCGCGGCTTAAAATAAAACCAAGAATCGCTGAGACTGTGCTAAGAATCTCTATTCAGCATACGTGGTAGAGCGGCGGAAGTTAAGCTGACGGACGATTCATTCACCGGAAACTTCTCCGAAAGACACGACTAGAAAGTGTCTGTGCAAATGCTGTCGTCGGCGATTTGCGTTCCGCATAAGCGAGAATGACATACGGATTCGTTCTTTATACCGCTCGCTTGCATCGATCGCTCTCGTTGCGAATTTCAACGTGAGTCTGCGTTTTCATACGGGATAATTTCGCGAAACTACCGGATATCCGGTAGATGCTTCGTTCAATTTGAAGTTGATTTTCGAAAAAATCGAGAGAAAGATTATAATTTTTCTAAATTTTCTGATAATATGTATCTTTACAAGAAAAAATTAAATCGAAATTAAATTAAAATCTTGATGAAGATTTATATTTAAAATTAATGTAGTTTAATTAATGTTGTATTATTGTCCGTTCAAACTTATTGTTAGTTTGAAAAGGATTCTTCGATTTAAACAGTTAATTCCCTAAGAGTTGATTAACGATCATCTCAGCGCTTTTATTGCAAAAATATTAATTTTAAATCAGCTGAGAAATTAACTGTAAAACGGTTAGAAAAGCGTTGGACGATCTCAAGCTAGCTCACATTCGAAATGACATTTCTTATAAATAATTGAATCGTGTTTCTCACGTTGGAATTATGATTTATACGAAACGTTTCAGTTAATGTGCACTTTCTCTCAAGTACACATAATGCACCTAAAACGAAAACTAAAGTAACGATGATAGAGGCTCGCCGAGTGTATCATGTCGATCGTCTGTTTCAGAGTGAAGCTCGGGATGGAGAACCAACAGGTGTGGGTCCGTGACCCGCAGGAAGGTTTCATAATCGGGAAATTCGTGGACATGGTGGACGGCGACGCCCTGATCGTGCCCTTCGACCTGAAATATCCGCAACGCACCTGTCCACTGGACGAAGTGTATCCTGCCGGCGAATATACCAAAGATGTCGAGGACAATTGTAAATATTCTCTCAACATGAACATTATTTCATAATTTTGTTAAAAAAAAAAGAGAAAAACTTTGGGAAACGGTTCGACTAAAGGCAGCGAGCCTGATCTTACGCAGCAGTTAAGAAAGAGGAGAACGGAGCGAAAAGATAGCATTGCCGCCTGTTTACTCGCGATTCCTCCCCGACTGTTACACACCGTGACGTACCTGTGCGTTTCGTCCATTTTATATATCAAAGATTAAGATTGCGCGGTCACGCTCGCTTCTCACGCGACTTTCGCTCTTTTGCAAAGGCACTTTCACTGATTTTTTCCTTCTTCTCATCTCTTTTTTCTTCTCTCTAAATTATCTTCCTCCAGGTGCCCTGATGTACCTGAACGAGGCCACGCTGCTGAACAATATTCGCACTCGTTACTTCAAGGATCGGATATACGTGAGTAATCACGACGCTGAGGTCGAGTCGCTCCGCGTCTCTCTACTATATTTAATCTCTCGTTCCGCCTGTTAAATTTCAGACTTACGTCGCCAACATTTTGATAGCCGTGAATCCGTATTACGAGGTGAAGGATCTCTACTCGCCGCAGACTATCAAGTCTTACCAGGGGAAATCCCTGGGCGAAACGCCGCCGCACGTCTTCGCCATCGGTACGCGCGCATTATATCTTCGCTATACTCCATGGTTAATTAGTTCACAGCAAGAGTACAGAGCAATCTTCCTTTATCTTCGTAGGCGACAAAGCGTTCAGAGACATGAAAGTGCTGAAACAATCGCAGAGCATTATTGTATCCGGCGAATCGGGAGCTGGCAAGACCGAGTCGACCAAGTACCTTTTACGGTATCTCTGCGATCTCTGGGGCTCGACGGCCGGCCCGATCGAACAGAGGATTCTCGATGGTAAAAAAGAAATCATGAGAACCTAATCAAATCTGCCAAGTGTAATTAAAATTAACATCATGAATTAAATATTAAGAGAGTGTCGAAAAATTGCGCAAGTTGAGCAATTTGTCTTAAAAGAATCTTGTTCTTATCATTTCTTCATCATCACGGTTCAAGTTAAAATTCAAATTATGATGTGTACAGGGTGTCCCAAACTTACTGTATCATCCGTTAATGGTAGATTCCTGAAGTCATTTAGAGACGAAAATTCTAATGTCAAAATGTCGAGACTATTATTTTTTGAATGAGAAAGGTTTAAAGTTGGCCAGTTAGCTTGTCAAAGTTTCACGCGCCCAAAGACATCGCATATCGAAAGGGCCTCGATATGTGATGTCCCTAAGCGCGCGAAACTTTGACAAACTGATAGGCCAACGTTAAACCTTTCCTGTTCAAAAACTATAATAGCCTCGGCATTTTGGTATTAGAATTTTCATTTTTAAATGACTTCAGGAGTCTACCATTAACGGGTAATACGGTAAGTCTGGGACATTCTATATATTTTGTTAAAATTAATTTGCAGCGACTCCGGTGTTGGAAGCGTTCGGCAACGCGAAGACGAAGCGTAATAATAACAGCTCGCGTTTCGGCAAGTTCATGGAAGTGCACTTTGACGCCAAGTGCCAGGTAGTCGGCGGCTATATCTCCCACTACTTGTTGGAGAAGTCCAGGGTGTGCCTGCAGAGCCCGGACGAGCGGAACTATCATGTGTTCTACATGATGTGCGCTGGCGCGTCGGCTGAGCTGCGCGCAAAATTGGGAATCGGCAAGCCGGACGATTTTCATTATCTGAGGAATGGCTGCACTCAGTATTTCTGCAACGCCAGATCGGAGAAACGGTTGAATGAGGCGCAAAAGAGTCGCGAACAGATACAGAAGGGCAGCCTTCACGATCCCATCTTGGACGATGTTGAAGGGTTCAACGCAATCGATCAGGTACGCTGACGAAATTTCTTCTGATGCGATATAAATTATGTAAACTTCAAAAACTTGAAAAATCTCTTATAATTATTTATTGATAACTTTCTAAATTTCTAAATCTTTTTATACTTTTGCGATATTATTTTAATCATTTTCCATATGTTTCCATATTTTCTTTTATTATTATTTTTTTATAATATTTTTAATAATTTACATAATTTTTTTTATTATATTTATTACAAAGGCATTTACCCGTCTTGGTTTAACGGATGCCGAACGCATGGAGATTTACACGATGGTGGCTGCGGTGCTTCATCTCGGCAACATCACGTTCGAGGACAATCCGGAAGACACGAAGGGCGGCTGCAGAATAACCGCCGACTCCGGTAAAGCGGTGACGATATCCGCAAAGTTACTGGGGGTGGATCCCGAAGAGCTGCGACAAGCTCTGGTCTCGAAAGTGATGCAAACCAGTCGGGGTGGCATTAAAGGAACAGTCATCATGTGAGTGCATGAAAATTTCAAATAATATTCTGCTTTTTATTGCTTTCTTTGATGGATGTAAATATTTCTTAAATGTCCATTTGTAATGCGATTCTCTTCGATTGTTTTTATCAATTTGTTTAATTTTGTGATAGGGTACCTTTGAAGGTTTACGAAGCCCATAACGCTAGAGACGCTCTGGGCAAGGCCATTTATAGCAAACTATTCGATCACATTGTCGCGCGGATTAACAAGAGCATACCTTTCAAAGCCTCGAGTTATTATATCGGTGTGCTAGATATTGCAGGATTCGGTAAGAAAATTATTCTCGATCAGCAAACTTTCTCCTGGATTATACAAAAACGAATCGCAATGATTTGTTCTTTTGCACGTTACAGAATACTTCAAAGTCAACAGTTTCGAACAGTTTTGCATAAACTACTGCAACGAGAAGCTTCAGCAGTTCTTCAACGAACGGATCCTGAAATATGAGCAGGAACTTTACGCCCGAGAATCTTTGAATGTTCCGAAAATCTCCTACGTCGATAACCAGGATTGCATCGGTGTGTGAAAGTAAAATTGCGAATATCACAAATTCGAGTATTTATTCTTTTAAATAAAAAATCAACAAATTATGTGATTATCAAATAATGAATTATGCAGATTATCTTATTATTTTTTATATGAAAATAATTTAGAGAACAGTAGTATATCGTTTTATTGAATCAAATTTTCTTAAAATCTTACTTAAGATTTTGCAAATAAAAATGATAAATAGTACTTTGCTTGTAGATTTTAAAGCTAAATTGCGTGTCACGCTTTCAGATTTAATCGAATCGAAGAATACGGGTATCTTCAGCCTGCTGGACGAGGAATCAAAATTGCCGACTCACAGTTTCGCGCATTTCACCAACGAGGTTCACCGCGCATGGAGCGGTCATTTCCGCATCACTTTACCGCGAACGTCACGATTGAAGGCTCATCGGGAATTACGAGATGACGAGGGCTTCGTGATTCGCCATTACGCCGGCGGTGTTTGCTATCAAACGGTAAAGTAATGTGTTGCCCACAAAATAGCATGTGAAAATTATCATAAATGCACGTTAACCAAAGTCACATTTTTCAAAGACACTTCCTGACTTCCTTTAGACGCATCTTTGCGTCCGGAAAAGTTTCTACATAAAAATCTATAGGTACTTATGTACACATGTAAAACTGTGAACTTTTATTTTATTTCCGCAGAACCAGTTCATTGAAAAGAACAACGATGCATTGCACGCATCCCTGGAGGCGCTCATTCAGGAAAGCGGCAATAGATTCCTCAGGACGCAGTTCGCCAATCATTCGTTGCAAAAGGGAAAGTTGACCTTCATCAGTGTCGGTAGCAAATTCAAAACGCAGCTCGGTGAACTTATGGACAAGTTAAAAAGCAATGTAAGGATGAGAATATTTTGTAAAATCTTGTTGAGTGTTTTAACTTTTCCATTTATACAATTATTATCTTTCTTAGGGAACAAACTTCATAAGATGCATCAAGCCGAATAGCGATATGGTGGCGCATCAGTTCGACGGCAACAGCATTCTAAATCAGTTACGCTGCTCAGGAATGACGTCGGTTCTGGAATTAATGGAGCACGGATATCCGAGTCGGGTGCCCTTCCACGAGCTTTACAGCATGTATAAGTCATACCTGCCACCGGAGCTCGCCAAGCTCGATCCCAGATTCTTTTGCGAGGCGCTGCTGCACAGCTTAAAACTGAACCAGAAGGACTTCAAATTTGGCATCACCCGAGTTTTCTTCAAGCCGGGCAAGTTCGCGGAATTCGACCGGATTATGAAGTCCGATCCGGAGAATTTGCGCAAGCTAGTTGCCAACGTGAAGAAGTGGCTGCTGAAGTCGCGCTGGAACAAGCTGCAGTTCTGCGCGTTGTCGGTGATCAAGCTGAAGAACAAGATCATCTATCGCCGTCAGCATTTGATCGTGTTGCAAAAAACGGCGAGAATGTATATCGCGAAGAAGCAACATCGGCCGCGTATCCGCGGTATCATGAAGATCAAAAATCTGCGGAAGCAACTGACGCGAATGGAGGAAACCGCGAGTCAACTGAAAAATCGAGAAAAATCGACGCATGACATGAAGAGGCTGGACGACGATCTAGAAGTGGCTATACGCAAAATCAAAAACAACCCAAGGATCACGCCGACGGAGATCGACGGTCTTTACACGTCCTTAGTGAATCAGGTAAACCAACAAATGGCCGCTCTTCAAGATATGGTGAAGCAGCAAAAAGTCGCCGAGGAACAGGCAAGATTGAGGAAGATTCAGCAGGAACTGGAACTGGAGAAAAAACGAAAAGAGGAAGAGGAACGTAAGAAGAGAGAGGAAGAGGAGAACAGGCGGAAAAAGCTGGATATGGAAGCCAGAAGAAAGATCGAAGAACAGCAAAGGAAGAAGCAGGAGGAAGAGGATCAGAAGACCGCGGCTGCTCTCCAGGTTCGTCGAATTTCGCACGTAATCGCATTTATAAATAAGAATATTAATAAATTTTAATATCAAAATCTAAAATATTATAAACATCTTTATAGTTGTAAATTATTTGGCTTACTTTTAAATCTGAAAAATAATTAATATTCGATAAGAAAATAATACTTTTATTTATCAAAAAATTGACAAATAATCAGACAATTTTTCATAAGTTATTATTAATATACATTATTCTTACATAGTTTTATTTTCGTTATCTCGTGTGTTATTTAAAGGTTCAATTGGAGAAGGAAGCTATGGAAGAGAATCGATATCGAGAATTACTGGAGCAAGAAAGAAGAGACCATGAATTGGCAGTCAGGCTTGCTCAAGAATCGAATGGACAAGTCGAAGATTCTCCACCGCCTATACGAAGGTAAAACTTTTCTAATTAATTAATATAATTGGCCTATACAAATGCATAAGATTTCTAAATTATTAAAATTAAATATTAGGCAGATGTTTAATGCATTAAAGAAATCGGTCTTAGATAGTATCTCGATTAGTTATAAAATTAATATATAATTAATATAATTCAACAAGAAAAAAAATGTACGTGATTTATTATAAACTGATTGATTAAGTGCATCGACATTACTTAAAATTTTATCTAATTGTAATTTCATCGGTAATTGATAATATGTAGATAACTCGCCGATTCGAATATGATTCTGATTTCGAGAAGAATCATATAAAATATTGTTAAAACAGAAATAAGATATTCTTTTGTTGTTTAAATTGACGCAGTGGCTCCGACGTACGAGCACCTATGAACAACAACAGATTAATAAGGTATCGTATAATTATTCAGGTTTCCCGCATGAAAGACTAATCACTAAAAAGATTTACTTCTTATTTTCTTAAATAAATCCTTGTACGCAGTGACCTTCATTAAGTATTCATCAGTTGATTCTTTGGAAAATTTTCTGTCGCGAATAAATCATCAAAGGTTTATGAGTGCGTCATTTTTTCAAGGAATCTGTCACAAAAAATAGATAACTCTATTTTCCTGTTTTCCAGCCATGCTAATAGATTACGTAAATATTTATTTTAACGTTTTCATATTCTTGCTTAGATTTTGTTTTACTCACTCTGAATCTCGCATGTTCTAACAATTTCATTTTGCACTAACTTTCTCAGATTAGATTAACGCTGCGTATTTTAGTGCTCGTCATATCCTTATAATCTTAAAATCTAAAACTTTATATTACAAAATATTATTATGAAACTGCGATTCCGTATTATTTTTTTACAAATGTTTGTCATGTAGATCGGAGCAGGTCCGTAATCAGCAGGCGGCTATGAGCAACAAAAAATATGACTTGTCCAAGTGGAAATACTCGGAGTTGCGAGATGCTATCAATACGTCCTGCGATATCGAGTTACTTGAAGTACGTGCACACATATAAATCGGTCGAATAGTTGTAATTGCTTTTCATCTAAAAAAAATGACTCGTTTCAGGCTTGCCGTCATGAATTTCATCGCCGGCTGAAGGTTTATCATGCCTGGAAGGCGAGAAATCGCAGGAGAACCATCATGGACGAAAATGAGAGAGCACCGAAATCTATTATGGAAGAAGGTAAATAATTACAATCGCTGCGAATTAATAATAATGAAATAGTATTAATGGGTACAATTAAATCAGTACATTAATTAGCAATACATTAATTGCGGTTGGTAAGATATATTGCGATCGGCGATAAATTATAATTTAAGCGAATGATATTTTCCAGCTGCGAGAACGCCAAGAACACCGCTGAAGCAACAGATAGTCGAGTCATCCCAGAGATATTTCCGAATCCCCTTCGTTCGTTCCTCCACGGCTGGGCAGCAGGACAATACACACAGTGGCAAAAGGGGATGGTGGTACGCACATTTTGACGGGCAATACGTGGCGCGGCAGATGGAACTTCATCCCGATAAACCGCCGATACTCCTTGTAGCAGGTAAAAATTCCGAACTAAGTCGCATTTATTTTTCTATGTATTTATCACTACTACTGTTTTGCATTGCAAATAATGCTCGCGTTATTTTCTCGACATCAATGAATAATTAATGGTTAACCTAGATTAAAGCAATTAGTCTTGTATGAATGAAGTAAACATAGCTAATGGAGATGAGCAAAATGAAAAGCAATGTAAAATTACATAAAATAATTATCTGCAATTATTCATAGCTATTGAAATAGAATTACAAGTTTTTATGAACACAGCTATTGAAGTTTTTTTAACTGGAATGCTTTCATCATTAATGTGTATCTATTATATTTTGCATATTGTATCGCATTATTATATAACTTTTTTCAAAAAAATTTTCCTGTTGTTTTTTTCGGTAGGTATTGATGATATGCAGATGTGCGAGTTAAGCTTGGATGAAACTGGATTGACAAGGAAACGCGGCGCCGAGGTTCTAGAACATGAATTCAATCGCGAATGGGAGAAGTACGGCGGTAAACCATACGTCACACCATGCGATCGCAAAAAGTGAAAAATTCATAAAAAAATTGTGGAAAATTTGCGTCACGTGAAAAAAAAATTGCATATGCGATATATAAAGATTATCGCATAAATATACGCGGAAATTGCGATGATCTTTACACATTTTACGTACACAGTTTCTCGTCCGATGAATGCTATCGGCGATTCTGTGCCTTACGAGATGTGCCTTGTTTATTACGGCACAGACGATACATTTGTATTGTAAACACATATCACGTCACAGTTACGTAATTCGAAGAAAATTTTCATCGATACATTATCGAATATTAAAAGTCCTATTTCTTTAGAATCTAGCTCCTAACGATTCTCTAACAATTTGCCAACCCATCAGTATTCCGCAGCGCGTTTTGCAAAAAATATATTTAAAACATCGGAGACATTGTAACTGTAGAAAATGTCTATGAGAAACGTTATCACTCACACTTGCTTTTTTTGCAATGATGAAGGTTTGCAATTTTAAAGCAGTTGTTTATAGGAATAAAAGAAGATAAGATATCTATAGATCGGAGGTTCCTTATGTTAAGCTTATGCAATGTTAGTATACATTTGCAAACTCTAAAAATAATCTTGATACTTGCAAGATTTACGTTGGTTTAGCAATGACGATATTTAGTAGATAAGTCATTCGGAAGAGAAATGGTAATAAAGAATACAAGAAAAAAACGAACATGAACAATTTATACTGTTAGTTGCATTACGCAAATCGAATAATTGTAAACGCGGTGATATATCGAATTAAATTTTACAAAGATTTTTCGCGTGATAAATAATAGCTATAAAGCGGTAGTGATCTCATTTGGGTGATCTATTAGAGTCCACGTGGTTGTTGCGCATATGAATAATTACACGACAATATTAAATATTAAAAAAATATTAAATATTTATATATATATAGAAAGAGTAATAAAATCTTTAGTAACAGAGAACATAAACATTTTATTTCGAAACATCATATTTTCAATAGATTGTTGAAGTAGATTGTTATGAGATATTTTTCTACATTTGTAACAAAGATACAACCTCCAACTTAATTTATTTATAAGATAAATTAAAAGCCTTCAGGGAAGTATTCGTTAATCACTTATCGATACTGATGGTGGTATCCAGCCATCGAAGGCCATTTCCAGCTCTTTCGCAACTGCTAGGCAGAGACGGTCTTGATAAGGCGCAGCTATAACCTGTAAGTGTTTTTTACACGTATTATATCACAAATTGATTATTTCATCTAGGTAATTAATATTTATGCATTATGGACGTTACGAGAAGTAGAGAAAACTTCAACGTTAATTTGATTTCATTAATTGAAATTACCTGAACGCCTATGGGCATCCCCTCGCTATTAAGTCCCATCGGTACGTGCACCGCAGGAAAGCCGAAAATATTGAAAATACCGCAAGTTCCAGTGGACATTGTTTCGAATAGCACAAATTGCGGGAGATACGTTTTTCGGAAGGTTGGGTAAATAAACACTCCGTTGTCTCCCAACAGATCCTGCGGCAGAGACAAAGAAAGGAAACGGCACGTGTAAAGAATTGACAATTAACTCGTTGAGCTCGAATTGACTACATTATAATTGTGTTAGATTCTTAGGACACTAACCAACAGCTTCTGTCGAAGCTCTTCTCCCTGCTTCGTGTAATGCGATATTTGTGATTTCGTGAATGGAAATTGCGTTTCAAGCGGTATAGTGAAGAAAATCGTCTGCTTCGTATGTTGCGATAGACCGAACAAAGCTTTTAACATTTCAACCATTGGATTTTTCCGGTTCTGCAGAAAACAAGAAGATTGATATCAAGATCAACAATACATAAAAATTTAAACATATATCCTTTACATATAAATATAGGTAAACATACAACTAATGTAATATACAGGTGTTTGATAATGTTCATGCTATCGCTTGTATAGATAGAACATGATCAGATAAATTAAACAGAAAAATCTTTTACCGTTTTGCAATTTTTATAATAACTGTAAAATTAATTTCAAAAAATTGACGAGTGATTGCGCGTTTCGCGCGGCTCTACCCAGACAGCACAAGATCTTTAAAACATGTCCTATAGACATTTTTTGAACATAGGGACGTTCTTAGAATGTTTTCGAGATGTTTGTGGAAGATTTGTGCTGTCTGGGAAAGATAACACGCGATGAACAGGCAGAATTGAGGCGTAAAACTGGATCGATCAATAATTACTTCATTATTGATTCTAATAAGTTTTTTTAAAAATAAGATTTTTATTTTTAAAAGTAAGATTATTTTTTTGCCGCAAATTAATTTTTTTACAAAAAAACTAACGCGAGATAATTATCAATCGATATAAAAATTCAATCTCACTATTCTGTGCTACTTTATTCGTGAATTACTCTTGATACTTATTTTCATTGCCATATGATATCGTAGCTCAGCATTTAATCGTACGAAACACGCGATCATTCTCTCTTTATCAATTCTTTTTAATTATTGCAAAAATTGCAAAACATACACTCGATATTTCTCGTGCTCTCTGTATACGAGCGTTGGCATAAACATTATCAAACACTCTGTATATTTATAAAACGAAAAATTATATATATAATCGTTCGTTTTACATTTCTCGATTCTGTAAGCATTAATAAAATAACGCAATCCTCTGTCGAATGCGTTCCATAAATAATGTCTTAAATTCATATTCTAAAACGCCGTTTCCATAATTATGCATCGCCACATCGATGAAACGAATTCTACATCTGAAACAACAAGTATTACGATATTGCGCTACGCGGTTACAATACCGTAATACTTCGCAGTGAATTACGCTCGCGCTTTTTTCAGCGCGGTATGGAAAGGGCACGAACGTGACATGACTTTCACGTACGGAAAATAAGCTGAGTTAATTAAATTTTCCTTCTCCATCTCTGCGTAAGAATACATTTTAGAAACGGTCAGCGAGGCGCTAAGTCTAAATTACTTAATCTAACGATCCTCCGTGCGTTTTACAGAAAAAAAAAAAACTTTATTCTAAAGTGCGTGTCTTGTATACCTTGGGATTGTTTGCGTCTATCAGCATTTCAGGGAACGTCTTTATATTCAAGAAACTGATTAAGCAAATTTCAGTAATTGTTACCGGCCACTCTATTGGTAACTGCAATGTTAAGTTGACATACATTAATTAACGTATACTTGCGTACATACCGGTACGCAGTACTAAATACCATACCTTTTCTGCACGAACACCATATCGAGCGAAATAATTAGCGGCTTTCAGAATGCATTTCTTAATTTCCGTCGGCATCGGCAACATGCCGAATGACCTGTCCAAACTTTGTCGATAGTAGATTTTTATTTGCTTCAAGTCCACTGGCACGTCTAGACGCAGGTCGCGATTGCATTTCGATGTCAGCACTCTCATAAGCAGGCCGAGATCCTCGGCGTATCTGGTCATTGGGCCGGGAGTCAGGACCCGTTGAAAATACTTGTCTTCGCATATTGGGATGTGTCCATCAACCGGAATAATTCCTACATTTACGACGAAAGGGAAAAAATACGATTATATTATAGTTGCTTTCTTTAATTTTTCATTTTATCGGCGAACTTGTAAAATATATTTCTTTTCAATAATAGGCTTTTAATATATGTAATAAACGTTACTAAAGAAAGAATCTAAAAAAATGATAAGATTTAATAAAAGAACTTGAGTGCATTAAAGGATCACAGTAATAAAAAATACAAATATATTAAAGAAGTTCGATTTACCATGCGAGGGTTTGTGACCAAAAATGCCGTTCATAAAAGCCGGTACTCTTATAGAGCCAGCCATGTCCGTACCAATTCCGATCACGGAAGCACCTGCCCCGAGCAATGCACCCTTAAATAAGAACTTATTTAACCATTCTTTTCCTTTATATAATTTAGAGCGCGTTAGATCGTTTCATCTTAAATAGGAATTATATAATTATATATACATTTTATCGAGCTGATACACATCTTAGATAAGTAATAAGGAAAAGAATATCGCGCGATGGTGCGTTTATGATTTTCCGAGAAAGGAAAGTGCTCTAAGCGAAAGTTGTTAACGAGAAATAAACGACGTATCTCACGCTCGCGTAAGAATGTGGAATTTCGATGCTAACGGAAATTATCACCTGGAAGGCAATTTTCGTGGATAATAATCTGCGTAACCGATGAAGCAATGTCTATAACTCTACTTGCTAGTCTTGTTGTAGACTGCAGGAAAACGTTTTCTTACAAGGCTCTACGTTACTTTCTCGATCTACCCCGTTATACTTATATGCACAGACAGCGAGTTTTTTTCTTCCTTTAAGAGTCTTATAAATGGCTTCTCAAATATTTAATGATCAGAGCTGAAATTACTTCTCCCCCGGACGATCCGCCGGCTGAATATCTAGTGTCGTAAGGATTACAGGTGCGGCCGTACACTAGATTTGTACTGTCGAAACCGCCGCACATCTCCGGCGTGTTCGTGACGCACAATGGTATCGCGCCGGCATTTCGGAGCATTTCGACGAGCATGGCATCACGGTCGGCTTTCAGTCCTATGCGAGGCAAAGTGCCACCTGAATGGCTGCAATCTATAATCATAGAGTAAACACTTATTTACCTTTTAAATAAGACTGCTCAGAAATACTGTACCTATGCACATATAATCGTTTTAATCTACTTAATGTAATTTAGGCATGCGTTTTTTATTTCTGTTTTAATATATATTTAATTTATTTATTTTTATATTTCTTAATATATATGTTTTTTTAATATAAAGCTGAATTATATCGAATATTGAGAAATTACTCATACCTTTTACAGCACAGCATTCCTTGATGCTAATTGGAATGCCATAGAGCGGCTTTTCTTTCTCTAAAGTTTCAACATCAAATATGCCCGCTTTCAACTGTTCGTCGCAGTTTTTTGCCTCGATTATTGCAGCGCAAAATCGATCATCGACGACGGCGTTTATGAAAGGATTTACTTCTTTGATGCGCGTTACGTACGCTTGCACTACTTCGTAGCTCGTAATCTAGTTTTTTAAAAATACATTTAAATACATTTCAGATAATTTCTATCTATGGGTGCTTTCCAGCAAGCGCCACAGGTGACACGGTGAATCGTTTCATTCCTATTTAACATTGGGTAAACAACAAGGACGAAATGAGTTACCGTGTCACATGTATCGCTTGCTGGAAAGCACTATATATAAACACTTTTTGACATCCCTCATAATTATACAAAACACGTAGTAATTGTTACGAAACATAGTAAATTGTAAAAATAAACCTTAATTATATGGCATATGCAACTAGCATAATAGAAAAGAAACTATCGCTAAAATTATACACAGAAGTATATTGTTGTAGAAACATAGCGAATAATTCACCTCTCTTTGTCTAATCTTCTTAGCGAGCGTCGTGGCACTTAACATGTATATGGAATGAGTTATCGGTGGTATACTTGCTGGTTTCTTGTAAATAAACAGCGAGATCCGACGAAATATTTCATATATAACGTTTAGGATGGCGAAACATATACGTACTCTCAGTATCATTATCTGTAACGTAAACGTTATTTATTTAATATAATCGCATAAATTATATTGACGCTTTACGCTACTATTGACATAAGTCAAGCGAAATCGGCTCCATCGATTAAATTTTTTATCTTAAATATTTGTACATGTCCGTGTGTTTCAACGTAGTACGTCGAAAAAATAGACAATGTGCTAATCGATGAAACATAGAACGATTGAAATTATACGAAACGATAGCATTATACAATTACGCAAGAGATTTTAAAGTCATGGACACACATCGTATTATCGACAATCGTAACTAGCAATACTGGTAGGTGGTCTTATTGAATTTCGCATTGAATTTCGCGTCACGGTTCGCGGAGCTTCGGATAATAGTAACCATAAGTCTATCGCGTGCTTGGCACGTTCAGATCATTGAATAACAATACGTCCGTCATGGCTTCTTTCGCAATCGCGCTGCGATTAGGTATTTTGGAATCAATAATCGTATACACGTTTCACGTTTACAACGCAGAGTCGAGACGCGTAAATCGAAATGAGTTTTCTTCAAAGTAATTCTCAAAGTCTTGCGCCACATTTTCTTTCTTTCTCTCTTTTAAATTTTGTAATTTAATCTCGTATTATAAATACGGCGACCATATTTATTTGAGAAAAATAAAGGACACCTTCTTCCACAAACAAGTGCAAAGTTTATTATTATCATTGATACTTTTTCCCTGAACATATATTTTTATGAAAAAAAGTAAAATTTTGTAAACTAAAACAATTATATATAAAAAAGAAACACATCTTTATGTAAATATTACACAAAATATACAACTGATGAAGACTGAGACATAGGATATACTTTATAGGACTTTTCAGAAATAAAGGACAAAAGTGAGTTTTTAAGAAGAAAATAAATCTAAAAGACACAGACCTAAAATAAAGACTATAATATAAGACGGATGGTCACCGTAATTATGAAGCAAAAAAGTACAATGATGACAAAAATAATATATAATGCGCATGCGGGAGAAACAATTTCTGGAAAAGATCATATTTTTTTAAATTGTATATTGCAAGTACAAAAATCAGAATTCTTCAATAAACGATAATGATATAAGAGCGCAAATCTAAATTTATTACTTGAGTTTATCTTTTCATCTTCAGTATTTGAAAACTGATAATTTTTCTACTACGCACTTATTATTTCTGCTACGCACTTATTATTTCTGCCACCATTTTATGTATATATATATATACTCGATTTTCCATAGACGTTTTCTTGCGTCTGCGAAGAGCTCGTTTTAACATAGTAATAAATCCTCCTCTTTTTTTTCGTTTTTTTACGATAGTTTCTGGGGAAGAAGAATTGAATGAATAAACACTCATGTGTAAATTGACTGACCGCTCCGGGGATTGCCCTTTGGTCAAGTACATTTCCCAGACACTTGCGCGACGTATGTATAAAGTATTTAGATCCGGACACATCGAGCCGTGTATATCTTGAATAATTAAATTCTTCCCCGGGGTGACATGTAAGATTTCCTCATCATCGCAACTACAAACATAAAGAGCTTTCGCTCGACAATATTCAGCGCAATCGTCGCGCGGATCGTTTCGACATTTGTTACAAAAACCTCATAGGCCGCAACGAAAGTGCGTTTAATACACCTTCTACTCTAGCGCGAAAGATTTTCTATTCATTTCTAATGATTAAAGATGCGGAGTCTTAAAGACTTTTCAAATTATCAACATTATTATATAACATTTGATGTTATATAATGCACAAAATTAATGATCATAGATAGAGATTATTGAACATTTGTACAATATACGTAAAAAAAAAAATAAAAATACTTTTGTTATATAAATCGATCCCAAGCTTTCGATTGAGCCTACTTAGAATTCGATCGGTTCAGTCGTTAATGAGATCCGATAATCGAAGGATTTTCAATAACGACGTCTCGCGTAGAAGAGACACGGCAGTGTTCTCGGCGCTCAGTTCGCGTAACTTGGCGCTCGAGACACTACCGTGCCTCTTGATACTGTGTCGGTCACAAAATTTACAAGATCTACACAATTTTTTCGTTTTAACCTTTAACTTTGATACTGAATTGCAGCAATATTTCACAATATAATACAAACGGGCTCCAATATTTCGCGAGTTGCACAATATATTTCAAACTTTAGATTGACATAATACATCGCACAAAAATAAAATCAAATCTTTAATGTGACTCCTTCACGATCAATGATATTGTGCAACGTCAAATATTGCTCAATAATATTTATCGTTTAAGGGACCTCTTTAAAATTGTGCAACTGTCGGCCTTCCTTGTGTTTCGCTGAAATTGCTAAATGAAGAAAAATTTCTACATTCAGTATAATTAAGTCGGATCAACTAAGTTTCACGTTATATTTTGAATAACGATTGTGAGAAATTAAATAACCTTCTGATCAATCATACCATAACTCGAATGAATTACGCGGG
This sequence comes from Tetramorium parvispinum, assembly GCA_011638315.1. Classification (NCBI taxonomy): domain Eukaryota; kingdom Metazoa; phylum Arthropoda; class Insecta; order Hymenoptera; family Formicidae; genus Tetramorium; species Tetramorium parvispinum. The sequence goes on along the minus strand of VBVR01001666.1, from coordinate 8,364 downwards.
AGAAACTTATAAGTCCGAGTTATCTTCGATAAATGTCAGTTAAACTATCGTAATAACGTACGTAATGCCGAGCAAATTATTCGTTCTGGTAAAAACTGATATAGCTAACAAGGCACTTATTAACAAGTTAGACGTAACAACATTAATTACATATGCCGATAAAGAATGAATTGAGTAGTCATAGAAAGTCGACTTTATCAAAGTCGATGTTACTCATTAATGAAGATTCAGATGATTCCACGTGCCGATATAAATATTTATCTTATCGTATTTTGAAACGTTTGGTCCCGGATACGCAATGCTTACTTTGTAGTACACCAATGGCATATAGAAACAAAAACAGTCGCAGCTTCTTAATGATAGTCCAGTATTCATAGTCAGTTCTTATATTTAAAATTATTTTAAGTACAATCTTAACATGCTAACAAGGCTCTGTAACTAATTTAGAGGATCTTAAGGATGTACTTAAGATAATTTTAAATATATAAGAACTGACTATGCAGTTTTATACCGGCCATAGACGTATTGCGCATCTCATTTTGTAAAAATAACTACGACAATCATGATGCGGTTGTTTCTTTTTCTAATTATTTTTTACTTTTCTTGTATGCGTATAAAAAAAAACTCGACAAGATTACGAGCAATTATTATCGAGTGTACTGTATCAATGGGTCTTAATAGATCTTAATATCGCTATTAATAGTATAAGCTTTTTCACGGTAATCAATTATTGATGTGTTTCTCGATCATTACGCGCTCATGCGATAATAACATTGATTATAGAGCAAGATAATAATATATAATAATATAATATAAAATTTATAAACGAGAAATAGAATGTTTTTAATTTTTTTTTCAAATGTTTAAATTTAACTTACGACGCGGGGAACGGCAATTTATGTGAAAACGACAACTTATTTGATCTTTATTATTTAAATCCGTTCGCTTTTTCTCGTAAAGAGACTCACCTCTGACTTATTGCCGCACTGAAAAAGCCATTTGTTTCGGCTGTCAGTGAATGGTGATTGTTTTAAAGAAAGATAAATCGCTTTATTGCACCTACCGCCAAATAGTAATCCAATGTTAAGCAAGATAATTCCGTCGGACTTTTCCCTTCTTTAGGTTTCCTCTCGGAGGCCTAAACTGAAGAACTTGAGAGACAGCCACACAAAAAGAAAACAAGATGAAAAGTGCCGAATTTTACTTTCTTGTAGTTTTCTTTATATTTGACCGTGGCGCTTTCCTGTCGTTCAAAAAAAATTCACCGCGCGTTTTTGCGAATTTGTTTGCGAAGGCACTGGCGCAGGTGATCCAGATGCAACGTGCGTAAAATCAACAATGTTTGTGAGATGTTTTAGATTCTTTGTAGGGAACCGGTTCTCCACGATTGTACCCAGGGTGCATGGTACCATCGACGCGCGGCACAGCGGACTGAATGTTACGATGCCACGACAAGAGATTTTAACAAAGTCGGTGGGGGAGTCCGACGGACCTCCAGGGTATCTCGTGAACTCGGATTTATGCTCGACAATCGCGTGCGAAGGATGACGATCAGTCTTCAGAATAAACAAATCTATTATCTTGATATACATCTTGATATACATCTGTATGTACACATATACTTGATGTATATATATACAGACATGGTCAAAATTATTAGACACCCCATTAAAATAAAATTTCATAAAAAATAATATTTCAACAACAATAGCAATATAGTACATCATACATAATCATCTGTTGTACCGTTTGATAGAGTAAACTTTCAATTTTAAGAATCCATTTTGCAAATTGCTATACGTAATTTTTAACGGAGTTATGAGCAATCAAAATGACAATGTCTATTTTTACAATTTTTTCTTTAATCCTTGATAACTCAGAGATAAGAAAGCATAGAAAAATCTTATCAGAGAAAAGAATTGTAGAGAAAATTTCAATCTTTCACACGGAATAGTTGAAAATGTTCTCAAGTTGTTTCTTGTGCTTGTGACATACCTAAAAGTGACAAGAAAATTTTTCGTTTTATCCACTCTATATAAAAATTAGCAAAATTTTATGGACTTAAATATCATACAAATTGGTCGAAAGTGAAAAGTGTACGTTGTAGTGTATTGCTATTGTTGTTGAAATTTTATTTTTAAGAAAACTTTATTTATAATGGGGTACTTCATTAATTTTGACCATGGCTGTATATATTTGGAACTGCGAGCCGGTTATTGATCATTAATGTCTGAAAATGTACAATATTACACTTCCTGAATGCCTTCGATATTTCTCAACCATGAGAAATTGTTGCTCTGATCAAAGTTGTCTGAGTTGTCGTTAATAGGATATGAGATTTGTATATATTTTTAATCTTGAATTATGCTTTCGAAATATACTTTTTATTTTAGCTAGAAAACGGTTTGTTAAATACGTTCATTTTTTGTAATACAATTACTTTCTCAGATTACTCTCAGTTTAAATTAAAGTTACAAATGTTATTTTATTTATTTAGTATTTATTTATTATTTATATTCTTATTTTTAAACTTTAATTTATATTTTTTATTTATTTTCTAATTATAAATTTTTCAAAGAGCAGAAGAGAGAAAAATTACATTCTCATCTCAATTAAAAATGTTAATTAATAATCAAATTTTCGCGGCTAAGTTTTATAATATCGAATAAAGTTAAGAAACTTCTAACTTGAATAATAATGTTTGCGATTGGATAACATATGCTAAATAAAATTTGATTAAAGCCCCTTGCGATCAATTTCATACATCACTGAATACATCACAGTCATACATCACAGTAAGCTGTAATCAAATATGTTGAGTAAAAAGGTTGTAATTTTCTCACACTCACAATTATTATATTACATAATCATAGTGCAAACTCTAACAACTTCTTCTTACTCTAGATCTTGTCATCAAGAAAATCAGCAAAAATGGCATTTGTGACAAATTATTTTTTTGTGTATCAAGGATCAAGCTTTAACAACCCAGATAGGAAAGTATGCAGAAAAATTTTAACATTATTTTAATTTTAAAATATAATACATATAACGTGTAATATACTGTGTAATAAGTCTATTATGTAATATCTATTTAAAATTGTACAATTATTATTCAATAGTAAGAAATTTTTTTTATTTTTAAGTAACTCTGCTTCATAATTTTTTCACCATTTATAATTTAAAATTATAAAATTTTTTTTCAGCATTAGATATGCGTTTTGCAGTGTCACCTTATGACGTGCGAAATGCTGTGAATGGAAAAAAACAATTGTGCATGTATTACAAAAGTTTCTTATCTGGGAAAATAGAAATCGAAATTTTATGGATATTTTTATTTTATTTATTCGCGATGAGGAACTTATAAATTATTATCGACGAAGAAAGATACACTTCTATTTTTTTTATTTTCCACGACTGCGAGAAATCTGTGCGACCTTTCGATAAATTTTTTTCTTTTAAAAATCTATTATATTAGAATATCCTAATTAAACTCTCGCTACAATATCGAGATGCGGATGCTTAGACAAATCTCAAGTCTAATCCGAATGAAAAAAACATTAATAACATGTGTACTCAAGTGGTACTTTTGTCGGTCTCTTCTATCAGTTCGCCACTTTAAATTCATTAATTAAATTATTCTCGCGGATCGTGCGGGATAATAATCACACGGCGCGGCGGTTACCGCCGGGCGTCGCGCGGCCGCGTTGATTGGCCGAGCGGATTGCCCAGCGGGTTCGCGCGAGGCACGCGAGGGCGCGCTCGGGTCCCGCGAGCCGCACTCGTGCGGGAGCCAGCGGCCGATGGCGACGACCGCCGCGATGTGCCTGCGAAGTTACGTGGTGCCGCCGTGCCGTCCTTAGATCCGCGTCGTGCGCCCCCTGTCCTCCCCTCTGCCGCGCGGGCCCCGTCGCTTTTCCGCGCGCGTTTTCCGTCCCCGCGAGACGACGCGTCGACGACGACAACGACGACGACGGCGACGACGAGACGTCCCGCCGTCGTGCCCGTCGTCGAGTGCGTGCCGCGAACCGTTGCGCGTGAATGCGTGTGCTCGTCGGTGTGGCTGGCGGTGTGGTGGTGTGGTGGTGCGCGCCGTGTCGCCCGAGTGCCGACCAGATCACCGTGGATCATCCGTCTATACCGAGCGAGGGGGAGAGAGATATGCGTATATAGGTAAATATACCAGAATGCGTGCAAGAGAGAGAAAGAGAGTGTGCATGTGCGCGAGAAAAAGAGTGCAAGGGTGATGGGAGGGGGGGGGGGTCGCGAGGAAGAAAGAAGGACGGGAAAAGAAACGAGATGTGTCCGCGTTGCAGCTTACGGCGAGCCGCCGCGAGCACGAGAGTTGACACTTCCGCGGGGGCATGGGTCCGCGGCTGCACCGCCAGTCGTCCCCAAGCCGCCGAGAAGCGGCACCGCCGTCGTCCCGGAGTCGTCAGTAAACACGAGGCACCGACGGATATACAGAGTGAGTCATTGCTCTTTCGCTTTCGCCTTTTCGTGTTCGCCGCTTCCTTCTCTTTCTCTCTCTCTCTCTCTCTCTCCACCCTCGCCTTTTCCGTTCCTCTTTCTCTCGCCGTCTTTCCGTACTCTCCGCTCCCCTTTCCGATTTGACCGCCGCAATTTTCCTCGATGCGACGATGTACCCGATGACCCTGACCTCCGGCTACTAACAAGCGAGAAAGCCCCGAAAGCACGTCTGTTCCTGCCGAAAAGACTCTCTGCCCTTTCGTAGATCAGGGATAATTTCCGCTCGTTCCGCCCGGTATAGTTTTGACGAATTTTAGTTCCGGAGGTTTCGGAGGTCAATGAGAGAGAGAGAGAGAGAGACAGAGAGGACTGCGCTTTGCGTCTTCGGATTCCGACTGCGGCGGCGTCGGAAGATGTTTACGCGCGCCTTTGACAATCCATAGGACGTTACCTGAGTCGCATTGTGGTGTAAATTTCACGCAACGTTTCAAGTATCCCGACATCGCACTGGCCTTCTCGTCTTCCTCCTTTCATCTATCTTTCTTAATATCGCCGTCTTGTTTTTGCGCGATTTCGTAGGTACGTTTTCCTCGCGGGAAGAACAAAGTGTTAGCTATATGTACGTTTAAAAGATTTATCTGGGAAACTGTCAAATATGATTTATGCAACGATAGATACGACGACCCATTACGAAGCATGTTAGAAATGTAAAAAGGGATGCCGAGAACTTTTCAACACCAACTTTTATTTTTTGACGGTAAATCTGCATTGTGTATCGACGTAATTAATCATTTTTAAAGCATTCATATTTTATTGCTTTTTACCATGCGATTCTACTTGTGATAAATTATCAAGAATACGTTGTATCTTGGTTGTAGTTAAAAAAAAATACGGTACTTCGTAAGAATAAAAAGATCGTAGTCGCAGCTGCATCGTTTAAAGATCATCTCTAATAAGCAATAAGAAATTTGACCAATCATCATCGTCGATTAATCCTAAATTGTAAGAAGAATAATCAACTGATTGGACAACTTTCTGATTATTTACTTCAATCAACACTAAGATGTAACCAGTAAAAAAGTTGATCAATCATCATCGATTAATCCTAAATCGTAAGAAGAATAATCAACCGTGATTGGTCAACTTTCTAACTGTTTACTTCAATAAACAATAAGATGTAAGCAGTAAGAAATTTAACCAGTCATCATCGATTATTCTTAAATCGTAAGAATAATTATCTGTGATTGGTTAATTTATTTATTGATTACATTTTACTGCTATTACAGTCGACCCTTTAAAGATTACAGGCGCATTGCTACTGAATTCCGAATCGGAAAATATTGGCGATATATGACTTTAAATCTCGAGCTCAAGAACTGTATGTTATTATTGTCACCGTAAACATCGATTCGTTAAAAGTCGGCTGTTCGCAAACGCATACGTGTATCGGCGGAACGCAGCCGTGCGTTTTCTCAAGCCACGGTGGTTTTCTGCGGTCGGTGCTTTCGTTTCGACTGGTCGCGGTGCTTTTTCTTCGGCCCGCTCCTCGCTCGCCGCGCCGCGCCGGGCCGCGCTGTGCTGCGCTGTCGATGGCCTCCTACTCGTGCTTCGTATACCGGGTGTCCCCTCGGTCACGATCGTCGGATTTATAAAAATGTATTCTTTGGGAGTTGTCCGATTGTATTGGAATAACTCGAGAGCAACGTAAGGGCCAATCCAGACAAATTAGTATTAGTGCATAAGCATAAGAGATTGGATTGGTCTATTTTCTTATGCACAAGTTTATGGACCAGTTAATTTTCTTATGCACAAGTTTATGGACCAGTTAATTTTCTTATGCATACACTGAAAAAACATTCTGGTTAAAAACGGATGAATCAGAAAATCTTGTAAGGTTGATAAAATATTCTGGTTATTATAATAGAACTTTATAACTTGTAATAACTTATAATAAATATATAAGAATTCCTATTATAATCCTAATAACTAGAATATTTGATCACGCCTACAAGATTTTTCTGATTGTCCGTTTTTAACCAGAATTTTTTTGCAGTGTATCTTTATGCGTTAGTCAACATGCAAGTTTGTTTGGATTGACCCTAACGCAGAATCGGATATTTCACTTCTCATTGACATTTTTGAGATACAATCAGTATCTGGGACTTTGATCTACACCGACATTCTCTCTCGACTTAGTCCCAAAATCTCCGAGATATACCCCATATCGTTGTCTTCTTTAGCGCACAATGCGCTCGTATTTCCGGAAGCATACGGAGAGAAAGAGAGAGAGAGACACGCGCTGACGTTTACGCGAAGAAAGCGCGGCGCAACTATGCGACAAAAGCAACGTCGACATCACGTCAACGTCGACGTCGACGTCGTGCCGCGCCGAGGGGCACAAGGCAAGGATAATGATATTACGGCTTAAAGAGACGGCTTAACCTAACCGTTAGTTTATTGGCGTGAAGGAGTCGTGGAGCGTGTCTACATCAAAGCGGCCGCTTCCGAGCTCCACTTTGCCCTGCCCCACTCGTCGCCGCCGTCGCCGTCGCCGCCGTCGTTGCCGCCGCCGCCGCCGCCGCCGTCATCTCCTACGGCTATCACTACCACCACCGACGCCTCTGTCCGCTTCACCGAACCACGGATGCGAACCAGCACCCTCAACGCGGAGTGCGCTGCTCCGTGTAGCTGTGTCTATCTATTAACACCTATTAACATCTGAAACGGGACACGCAACTGGCACGGCCTTCACTCCAGCTTCCGAGCATGCGGATCTCTCTCTCGCCACAACAATACCGCGACGACGCAATCATTTATCGAAAGGCGGATTTTTAGAGCGAGAATTTTTTTGAGTGGATTTTTATGAGAATTACCTTTTTTTTTCTTTCTTTTTTCTGAATTTATCTGGCGAAATTGCAGGAAAACGTCGAAATCGATGAGCGGTCCGATCGTGTGTGGTAATTTGTAGGGAACTGCACGGATCAAGGTTCATTCAAAATCGAAGACCTCCGAGAATTCTTGGCGCGCAAGCTATCTTGTTTAGCGAACCGCCGCGACGATTACTGTTTAGCCGACCCGTTCTCCTCGGGACTCTTTTCAAACTCGGGGATCGGCAAGTGGGCATTGCTCACGGGCATTCAGCGGGGAGAGCCAATAGCAATATAGTGTCGCGTTGCAGGAAAAGTATAGTCTCAAATTTCTGTTTTTTACAAAGTCTTCAGCCGAACTACTTATTATTATAATTATAGATTTTTTTGTAACAGTCGCACACGCATAAAACATTTTAATGGTCCAGAATTAAGATTAAATAATAATGTATATTTTGTATGTATAAACGGTATAACAGTTTTTACGCAGGATGGTCTGCTTTTAATTCGAGTATTTGGAATGTAGTGGCAAGACTGCAAAACTTGTTTTTGATATGAAAAAATGTCCAAGGAAAAAGTTGCACCATTCGAGGGGGCAATTATATTGCCATTAAAATTTTTTTAGGTTTTTTAAATATCAAGGTCATCATTTTTAAAAAAATGAAATCATGTATTTTTGTTGCGTGACTTTATAGCTAGCATTAAAAGGAGTTCAACGAGTTATGATAACGTAATCTTCAACTGAACTTGTACAACAAAAATTACATGTGTTTGAGGAAGACAGAAAAAAAAAATACTTTTTTAAAGCAAAAATTGATTGCAAGTACAATGCGTGCAGTATGAGTCATCGGACAAATATTAAACGATACGTAAAATACTAGTCTTAGAAATATCATAATTTTTGTGTAATTGTCAAGAACATAATGGACCCAGTCCATTATCTTCTTGATAATTACACAAATGGGTCCAATTGAGTACAATTTCGTGTCGCCTTGAATTCGATACATGAATAATATATATATATATATAT